>CP092877.1:6115291-6149292 GCA_030710605.1 Cordylochernes scorpioides | reverse complement strand
ATCTAGAAATTATCCCCTTATAGATATGCAACAACAACAAAATTCTTTATTAAGACACTATTGTCTTACAAGGAGATTCCCCTAAAATGTTATATATGTACATGAGTGAGGAGGAAAAGCAATTTAGAGGGGAGGGGGAGCAATCAACCATTATGATATGCTACACTGTATATAGAATGATGTCATCTGGAGAGATATTGTTACTTTGATCATTTTCTCGGAACTTCAGGGAAAGAGGGTGAAGTCTCTTGATCTGAAACACAATAACATCTTACGGACGTAATTTGTTTAAATAATGAACCTTTGACTGCCTATATATTAAAGAATAAGATATTGAATTTTAAGCAAAACAATTTATGTACTTTTTGTTTGCAAATGATTGATAAGTGATGGTGTGTATTCATTTTCTTTGACATATTTTATGTTAAAAGCAGATATAAAGGAGGAGAATTTTATAAATAAGATAAAGATCTTGTCCCAAAAGTGAATTCGCTAACCTATAACCCCTCACTACTTACTTTTTTTATTTTACCTAAATATATTTTACTTTTATTTTTACAAAAAGAAAATTGATCTTTTCTAAGCACCTGTTGAATTATTCCCGATTTATTTACTCTTCTTATCTAATCAACATCTATATCTCAGCTTCCCTGGCCTGGGCAATCTATTTTTTTTCTGAACAACCTTGGTGTGTGGCGTGCAGCACCTTGGTACTTTGCTATTGCGGTTTTTCTGCTTGCTGCATCCATACACGTTGGTTAGTAGCCCGTAAAGCCATATTCTCTCTCACTACTCACCTTTAGATCTCTTCTCCAGCTCACACTGTTCATTTAGCGATAGGTAACATACCGCCTTGAACCTTCCTCTGTAACTCCGGTAAAAAAGAGCGATTTCTTTTCATTGTAAGGTTAAATGAGATAACATACTCTCTGATGAACCTCTAATCTATATTCTTAGTTTCAGCATGATCGAACTTATTTGCCTATTTGAGTTTCGACCTGAATATTTCATTTCAAAGCGCCAATTTTCTAATATTCACATTGAGTTATCGGTTAATGACATTTCTTAATTTGTGAGATATTCACTTTAAAGCAATATAATGTTTTAGCTATTTGTTTCACAACCTTTTGCCTATACCAATATATCTATATATATTTTTAATCTTTTTGCTGATGCACACCATGTAATACGTAAACATATTATAGAAATACGGAAAAAACAATATTATTTATCTGAACTTAAAGAATTAATCAATAGGTACACCGAGAAGCCTCGTATCTGAATAGGTCTTAGATATCAGAATTTACCATATCAGTTTATATTTTCTAAATATTAAAAGGTGATAATAAATATAAATTATGAATAAACTTTATAAATAAAATTATAGATGAAATATTTTATGACAGTTTAGTTTCTCTTAGAACCATTATAAGACTCAATATCCATCTGTTGACCTAGTTGAATGAACAGGAGAAATAAAGCCCTTATCAACAGCGCTTGTCAGAATATAAAAATAAATATTTGAATAGTCAAGTTATTTTGAGAATGTTTTAGAAAACATTTACATATGGATACTTTCATTTGAGAGTTAAGAATGTTTTATTAAAAATAAAATCCGCTCTTTTCACATCAGAAAGTTTCAATTTTGCCTCAAACAATTCGATGTGGTTATTGCACCCACAGCTGTAAACCTGGATGTTCTCTGAAATAATTCCGCGTTCAGGATGGACTGACTAGGAATCAGTTTTGTTATTTGAGGTGTAAATGTGTGTGTGTTAGTGTTAATCAGGTCATTTACGTCAATGTAATTTGATGTTTCAAAAACTTGATACAGCCGACTCTAGATAATTGGAAACTCGCTAATTTGAATCTCTTGATAATTTGAAAATTAAAATTGAAAATCTGTGAATAACTTTAAAAATGTTTAAAATAATAAATCGCGAATTTTAATAAATCAAACTCTTGTTAACTTGATCCTTCCCTCCATTATTCTTAGTTGTTTAAACTCCTGTTATTTTGAACTCTTGAAAATTTTGAAAATTTTCTCTGGTTCCTTGAGTTTCAAATTATCGATGATGATGTGTAGTTGATGCCTAATACCATTTTCCCTCCACATCTTCCCATGATACCTATACGTTGCCTGGATAACGATATTCTAATTTAAAATTGCATATTGTCTTAATTTTCTTTCGTAAATATTGCTTTAGCCAAAACCTCTGATTTAATGTAATATCAAATTTCACAAACAAGACCTGATCTTTGAGTGCTATGTGTGTCTTGTTTCCTCTTATTTAAACCAAGAGAAAAACACGAGCGCGCGCGGGAAGACGATTGAATAGTTTTAGACAATATACGGATAATAAAATTTGCATAAACATGAGTTATGGGCAATTAGATAAATAAAAAGTTAATTCGATTTCATGTCTTTTCAGAGTTCTCGTAATTGAGAACAGTTCAAGTTGATATATTGGAAACATTCTGTATTTACACGATAAAGTTACTAAAGTAGAGAAAATGTATATTATTCAGAATATAAACTTATATATAATATAAGTATATAGTATATATATATAAGTATCATATATATTCTATAAAATCAAGTTTAAAATTTGATGCAGTTTTTTGTAGTAAAGTTCGATATCAATTTATATTACCCATAGATTATAAATCAATATGAATAATCAGAGGCCTAAGTATGAATGCCAACTACCAGGAAGGAAGAAACACAATGCCTACATGATGATCTAGAAAAAAGCAAATAGAGAAAACGACCGGGAATAAAGTCACGGGATCCTATAGATTTTATTATTGGCAGAATCAAGTGCGATGTGCCAATATTTGTAAAGAAAGTTTGTTCTATCTTCAGATTTTTGACGTCTTTCTTAACGTCTTCTCTCATATTACTACGGTCATTCTATAACAATTGTATAGGGTCAGGTTTAGCAGTTGAGATTTACCGGTAGAGAAGGGAATATTGATATTCCTTAGCGTTGAATCCATTAAATAAATAGCTGAACAATTAACTATGTAAATAGGAGCTCTATGCGATATCTATCACAGCTTGTAGCAGATTCATACAGTTGCCTGTCAGGATTGTGCGAACTTTAATAGAATGTTTGAAAAGGGCAATGATATATTGGGAGACGACGGATTGAGAAGTTTGTCACCCAATCATTAAATATAAAGAGTTTAGAAACGAGGGTTAAATGCGCATAGTTATTTTGAGTCTTTTTCATTCGAAGACTTTCAAAATGTATCCTTAGTCTCTCTTTCCTTGAAAACTATCATGTTTTAGGTTCATTCTCTTCACGTACCTCTCTCTTTGTTTCAGGAATATATTATGCTCATCTGTGAATTTTAATGAATATTATTTCATATTTAAGATTTTTCCGTCCAAAATTTTATAATATCCAATTCATTACAGATCATGGTAATTTTGGGAAATTTTTGGCAACTATCGGCGCGGTGAAGGAACCAGGATGCTTCTGCGGAGGTGAAATTCAGGACTCGAAACATCTACTTATGAATTGCCCAATTTTCCGGGTTTATAGAGAAAACAAATTTGGTCGTATTGGACAGCTTGATGAATTTGTAGACAATAAAGAGAGGTGTAAAAGTTTTGATCAATTTTTCAAATTTATTTACAACTTTCTTTTAAATTGGAAAAGGGAGAGGGAAACTTTGAAGGAAAAGAATTGCGATGCTTGCTTTGTGTGTTTTGCTTTGTTGTTTGTTTTTCTCTTCGGACAATTTTCTTTGGTTAATTATGTAAAATAATGAATTGAACATGATTGTATATAGCCGATTTGTTGTGATGTAGAGAGAGGTATCGACGCAAATATCCCTGAGTTTGGGATATCGCGTTTCATGATGTTAATAAAATTTATATATTAAAACTTTTTGAAGGTTAGTTTCATTGTATGTTAAAATTGAGCAATCCATTTTTAGAAAACTTAAGAAGAAATAAATATTTTGGATCAATATAATTTAATAAAATATATTTCCGATATTTCGATGAGGCTGTTCGCCTATCTTCCTATAGGAATCCAACCTCCTTCTAAGCCCATCATCCGCGTGATGTATGACAAGTATTGTTTATATAAGTTGGAGTGACCGAACCAATTTGAATGAATCAATTAAATAATCAGAAATAAAATGCTATATTTATTTAAAAAGGCAAATATTGAATCAAAGTATCATTTTTTTTACCAATATTTCAGTCGGCTGAACGCCAACCTTTATCAAGGTATTATTGTGTTTTTAATTTAAGATTTATTTATGGATTGCTCTATTTAAAAAATAAATAAAATGCTATATATATTATATTCAACTATTTTTGTTTTATATGTAGGAATAATTGCGGTTTGTCTATTTTTCTATAAATACTGTTTATATCATCTATAGGTGCCCAGCTATATAATTAAATATTCGCTACAACCTTTCTTGTTCTCTATTTTGGACGTTATGGCGACCTGCTGTCATCCTTTCCAAATATTATGTTTGGAGGGATGGGAAGTTTAAGAGAACAAAGGGAATTTTTTTCAATAAGAAAGAAAAGGCCGGAATAGTGGGAATCCCTATTAGAGAAAATGAGTTGAAAGATCTAAATGTTAAAGTAATAAATTGATAACAAAAACAGCATTTGAAAAAAAAATTTTCATTTATACCTTTTTTGTAATTTTTTCTCAGATTATTAATATTTAATTTTTGCTGTACACTTTACAAGTTTTAAAATTCTAATATATAAATCGGGACAAAATATAAATATTATAAGAATAGTTTTCTTTGAAACGTGTACAGCGTCGTGTACGGTGTACACGTCGGAAAAAATAATACGAAAGGGAGTAACTTGGGAGTATTTATTTATATAATTTATATATATCTTCTATATATATAAAAATGAATGTTTGTATGTTTGTTTGTATGTCCGGTATACAAATTCGCAGTAGTTCACTAATTCAAACCAAAATTTCCATACATAGGTATAAAAATACGGGGAAGACGATAGGCTATTTAAAATATATATAAATAAATTATTAAAACTATATATTTTTAGTCAGAAAATGATGATGACGATATTACTGTATCATGTTTGATTATCAGATACATAATTATATCGGGAAAAATTCCAAAAAAGCAGAGACCACGGGTGAAACCAGTTCATTATTTTGTACGCAGGAACAAAATTCTAACAGAAAAACATTCATTCGAGCAGAAAACAAAAGCTAGATCATCTTTCTATAAAAATATCGCTTCTCAGACACAAAGTTTGGAGCGGGACGTTTCACAAAAGTGACATCCACGGCGTCAATTTATAATTGTAACGAATAGTATTTGAATAAAAACATTTAATCGGGTAAAACCCGGGCGTTGCCCGGGTCATTCGGCTAGTATATCATAAAATTTATATAAACAGCTCTTTTACTGCAATGGATAAAAATTGAAAGAGGGAAGGCATGGCTCATCAATGGTGAACCCTTCTAGCGGTTTCGCCATTCTAATCTCTAGGCGTCTCTACTATTTCTTATACATCTTGCATTTTCTATTGAGTACAGTGAATGATTGTTTGTAAAGAACCATGAACATATGCTTCTGTAGAAATGTTTACTTAAATAAAAGATTTATAGAGAAATTTAAAAGCAATACTCTTCCGCATAATTACAAATAAGCCTGTTAGACAAAATCTACTTATATAATTGCCTTATTCTGTCTGTGTGAAGTTCACGGATAGAATTTGGTCAGAATGGATAAAATAAAAAAAAGTGTCAAGGGATGGGAATCGAACCCACGACCTTCCGCTTACCGGGCAGATGCCATGACCACTAGGCTACCCTGGACATATTTTTCCGTTCATAAAGTTAATATATGATGCCAATATATATAATAATTGTATAAACGAATGCAAGACAAAATCACCGCGAATTTTTTTTTTTTTTGGCAATTTCTTTTTAAGGCAATTATCGTTTTGCACAATTACTTAATCTTTTAAAATATAAACGCACTCGGATAAAACCCGGGCGTTGCCCGGGCCATTCGGCTAGTTTTAAATAACATAAATTTAGCGCCTCCTATCGAAGAAAACATATGTATTTAAAAGCTACTTAGAAAAATATGCTCATGGATGGAACTTAAGAAAATGGAACATCTTTGATGTCGCGCCGGTCGTCTATTATTATTTCGAGGGAGACAGAGGCAATTTTGTTCATACTTGTTTATCTCGTGTGTCTTCAATAAAGGTCACTGTGTGTCAAATATATGTCAGAGTTATTGTCTGAATCCCGATATAGGTGTTAAAAGGTACAACATCTTTATGTTTTGACCATGAGTTTGTAAATTATTGAATTTTATTTCTATAGATCTTATACTGCAATGAATAAAAATTGAAATAGTGATGACAATAGGCCTGAAGAAATTATCTTTATTAATATATTTAAAAATAAATAAAATTAGAGCTAAAAATACTTCAAATTTTCATCAATAGAGTGTCAAGTTTGTGATAGTATTGAAGAAAGTTTTTATAATGGAAATTTAATCCATCATTTTAAATTACAAAATATCGGTGGAAAGACACACAATCCTATACGGCAACCTTGAAGTTGACAATAATAAACAACCAACCAATGAAATATCATATTTCATCATTAGTAAAGGACAGTTGAACTCTGCACCCAGACAATTTGATCTCACTTTCTTTAGAATTTTTCATTGTGCAAATGCTGAAAGATGGGTTCCTCCACAGTTCCCCTTATTTTTGAAACAAACCATTTGAAAAATAAATTCGTTCACTCACTTCACGAATATTAACCGCTTACAGGGTCGGTTGAAGGATGATATAAACCGTTGGTTTTCGACCGCTACGACCTGGGTTCGATTTCCGCATTGGGCACTTTTTTCTGATTAAAAAATGCTCCAATAGCCCCCGATTCTTGCAAATAGTCCAACACCACCCGAGAATGCAAGTCATCAAACGGTGACATGGTGACCATCTGGCACATTTATAAGTACAAAACCGAACTGCTTCTCACATGTGTAGTGTGTGGTATCGACATGTGGTGCAATTACTGTAAAAGCAGTAACCTTCTTCCACCCACTATGGTTATCATGGCCTGTACTACGTGTACTGGGAATAAGCAAAAAATATTATCCGCTCAAGACGTTTAGTACTTGCGTAGTAATTTTTAATGAATTGTTTCTTAGCTTTCTCTGACTCCAGTTGTGAGGCGCAGGTAAGTTTGATGTTTTATTCAAATTGATAGCAACCAATACTTCCTCCTTATAGGTAGTATAGGAACCAATTGTTTCATTTGATAAATAATATATTATATGAAAGTATAAGTATAAAACGCTTTTTAAGCCCATTAAATAATAGGGGTTTTTCAAAAATTATAATATAATATTTTGAAATTCTCATCAATTCGGAGCCTAATTATTACTTTAATTTGTTTATAATTAAGTTCAATAAAGCAGTTCAATCCAGCATTCCTGCGATCAGAAACCAATTGTTCGTCTGGATACAATTTGCGAAAAATGAAATAACATTTCATTCTCTCTGTATTATATATTGACAATATTCAACATGAAATTTTCAATCTCAAAATAAATAGTTTTCTCTTGTCATTACTGTTCTCCCGATACTTTTCATTGCCGTAAGGAGAGTAAAAATTATTTTATTATTCTCTTTCTCAAAATAAACAGTTTTCTCTTGTCTCTACTGTTCTCCCAATATTTTTCATTGTGTTAAAGAGAGTGAAACTCTTTTATTTATGAAAATATTTCGTGCTAAATATAATTTAAATGTTCACATGCTAAAATCTGTAGAATAAGCGCGTTACTGCCACATCCCAAGTAGTGAAATCCCTCAACTCTGTTCAGAAACGTTCGGGCCGGCAAACCAATGATATTGACCATTCCCCATCTCCGGTAATTCTATGCGCTTAATTTCCGGATGCAACCATAATTCACCGTTTTGGTCATAATTTGTGATCCGGGCAATCGGCGCCAGCGATAAATCTTAGCGGCCGCCATCATGGCCTGGAATGTTTAATTTATCAGCGGCTAACGGGCCTTGGGCACGCAGGCAGGCTCCCGGGCCTCGGACATTGCACAAATAATAGGGCCAAATTAACTCGGAATTGATTAATTGATACTAATTAAGATGCAACGTGAACGTATGACAGGCTGAGTCATAAAGGTAAATAGGGATATAATAGAGGGTCTTTATATAAACGTTGAAAGGCCGAGAATAAATGTTTTTCTAGAGCTGTTATAATATTTTTTATTTATCCCAAGTACACGTGGTATACAGGCCATGAAATTTATGGTGGGTAGTTAGCGACTGCCTTTACTCTAAGTGCACCACATGGTCTACAAAGGTGAAAATATGTTCGACTTTTGCACTTACAATCATGCCAGAGCCCAGTTTGGTTACTTACACTAGCTGGTGGGGTTGGACTTTTGCGTAAATCGGGGGCCATTGGAGCATTCCTTTTATTGTAAACAAGTTCCCAATGCAGGGTTCGATCCCAGGTCGTACCGGTCGAAACCCAACATTTTATACTACCCTTCCACCGACCACGCTGTTATAGATACTAATCTTGAATGATACACTCACTTATAAAAGTTCAAATAATCCATTGTATTATGTTTTACAAACGAG
Organism: Cordylochernes scorpioides; assembly: GCA_030710605.1. Lineage (NCBI taxonomy): Eukaryota > Metazoa > Arthropoda > Arachnida > Pseudoscorpiones > Chernetidae > Cordylochernes > Cordylochernes scorpioides. The sequence continues at coordinate 6,140,636 of CP092877.1, read as the reverse complement.
AACGTTTAATAATTTTTAAGAGTAAATTTCTATTTCCAACAAACGGGTTGTTAGACAGTAATCTGAAGTCGGTATAGAAAAAAAAGCGATTACGCTTCATAATGTTCACTTAGAGTTTACACAACTTTGAATTTTAAAAATAAATGTCGGTTACTTTGCGGATATTGCAGTTGGCGAACTGTTCAACCCCTGCTCCGAGAGTCTCTTGACCCTGGATCTGCAGACCTCAGCCTCCATCCCGAAACAATGAAGAAAATTTCCATCTTGGGCTTCAAGTGAACAATTCCAGCCACCGACCACATCGACCTGCTCACTGTGTGGAGAAGATAATTCTTTTCGTTTACCGTTGTCAGTCTTTACCGCGGTGGACACCATGAATGAATGAATCGTACATAATTTCTATAAATCAACATATATATTTAATTTCCATTTCACATTTTATTTATATACAAGTCACACTGTCACTATAACATAATTCTAAGTGTGTATATCTATATTAATAAAATGGAAATTTCATAAGTGGACATCACTAAAAACTTTCGTTACAATGCATCAATTTCAACCAAATTTTCAACATTTATGTAAAACGAGATGGAGCAGGTTTTGCTTAACATCAAAATATATTTCCTAACATTAACATGCGTAACTTCGCTGTTATCGATTAAATACAAAAAAAAAAATCAACAGAGTTAATTTTATTTATATATAAATACAAAATTAAATTTCAACAGAGTTATTTTTTTTACATACTAGCTAATAATCTCAATCTAAAAAATATTCAAAACAAGCAATTTTAAGATAACACCATATGCAAAACAGTCGGCCAAGAAAACAACAACGATATTACATCTTTCTCACATATTCACACACAATCTTGTTTAATAATTAAAACTTATCTTTCACATTGTTTATTATACTTCAACTTTTATTTCTACATTTGTTTTTAAATACCCAATTGTTTTATCATGTTTCTAATTTCGCCTAACAAATATACAAATTTATAGTGACCAACATATGCAAATTTTATCTTTTTTTTTATTTAACTTGATATCGTAAACATAACATCCATTGTAAGCATTTTTCTGTTCACCTTCCGTGGTTTCTCTTTTCTCTGATAGTTTTTAGGTGTAGTATATTTTCTTATTACTAGACTACAAACATTCCCTCGAGAAAAACCTGGGCGAAGCCGGGTACATCCGCTAGTTTTCTTATATAATCAAAAATGTTTATAATTGTTCATATTTATTTTATCATTTACAGTATAATACTCTATGGAAATTGTAACAAAGCAGTTTCAACCCGTTTATCGAAGCAGAGCACGTAATATCCACAAACCTATACATTTTGGTGTCGGGTAACAAGACCAAATTTACAAAAAGACTAGAAATGTTCATAGCGTAAAAATTGATTTTCAATTGAATTATTCTATTTTTTATTTACTCAACGATTCTGTTGATGAAGCTCTTTTATCTAATGTTTAGCACCATTGGATAGTGGGCGACCTAGACCGAAGTCTGTACGCCTGCACTATACCGATATCATGGCTAAACTCGTTAGCCAGGGAACTTACGAGTTTAGCCATGATGGCGGTGTAGTACAGGCTTACAGACTTCGGTCTAGGTCGCCCACTATCCAATGGTGCTAAACATTAGAGAAAAGAGCTTCATCAACAGAATCGTTGAGTTAATAAAAAAAGAATAATTCAATTGAAAATCTTTTTTTTTTTTTTTTTTTGCTATGAACATTTCTAGCCGTTTTGTAAATCTGGTCTCGATACTGTTTAGCAGGAAATTTTACTGGACTTGTGTTTCTTGCATGGGTCTCTTCACAGTGTCTAGTTAACCATATTAATCGTTTCAATTATAAAAACGCCATTTCTCTTTCCATTTAGAATTTGGCAACTTAAAAATGACTGGACTCGATCGAAATCCCAACAATGAGAAAGGCCGCCGCGGGCCTGCTCTTCCATTCTTCTGGTTCCTCACAAAAAGGCGGTAACATTCCAAACGGCAACAACTGGTGAGTTACTTTTGTTGCTCGGAAATGTAATTCGTTTGGGAAAAATAACTACAATTCTTCTCTATATACCCTCGTTTTTATAGTTGAAAAAAAAAAGTAAAATTAAATATAGAAATAATTTTGAAGCTAAAATTATTTTAATGAAATATATTTTTTTTTTAATTTGAAATATGCATATACTTGTATAATTTGTATATATACATACCTATATTATAATAATTTCACTGAATACGTAAAACATATGCAACCCGGAAATCTTGTGGAAAACTTTAAATGTTATAGTAGTGAGTTTGGTATCATTCTTGAAGTTCTATTGTTTTTTTGTTTTTTTGCGTGGATGTTTTACCATTCTTTTGCATTTTGAACACTACCGGATTTTTAATGTGAGTTGAAAAAATATAAAAATTCGTCATTATTCAAATTCGTTAAGACTTTCTAAAAATATGATAGCAATTTTATAATTTTAAAAATTATTTTACCTTACATATTTGAATATAGACTTACTACTTCGAAAAATCGCAAATTAATATATATATATATATATATATATATATATTATAAAAGAGAAGAAAATCATTATCTTCTATAATATATATTGTATGAATAAAAAAAAATATAAAAAAAAATATTATTATAATATTATATTCCTTCGGTTAAATCTATATATATATATAAATTAATGTTTGTTTGTTTGTATGTCCTGTATACAAATTCGCAGTAATTCACTAATTCAAACCAAAATTTCCATACATAGGTAAAAAATACGGGGAAGACGATAGGCTATTTTAAAAAATATATAAATCAATTATTAAAAATATTTATTTAAATTATTCTACTTAGCTCGCGAGCAGCGACCAGGAGTCATATATCGGATATATCCGTCGAAAGTCTGTTGAGACCTAAATCTTGTATTGTTGTTATGTAAAAATAAACTCCTTCCTCAGTGAATTGTCTTTTATTTATAAAAATAAATGATATTTCTGCTATTGGTGGCTTCACAATATCTAAAATCGGCGTTCTGTATTTGTGAAATATATCGTGCTAAAGAAGGTCGATGGTCGAATGTATAAAACCCTCGATTCCCGACAGCCATGAACACCGGGATCGAATCCCGCCTTGGACCCTTTGTTTTAATATATGAATAACCTTCACATATTATTCATTGTTGAAAATATCATAAACTAGGTTGCTCTTTTCAGTGGTCCCTAGTGAAGTGATTTTGGAACAATATTTCGTGCTATAAAATCTATCTTTGAATAGGAAAATGATCTGACACACCATGTTCTTCCATCTCACTCTGTCGCAATGTTTGTTTGGTTCATTCTATGTCGCTTAGTGGTTGTTGGATCGCTCTCGCTTGGCAGACAAAACATTTCAGCTTGTCTTTCGGAGTATAGTTTCTTTATCTGAAGCTTGTTACTCAATACCGTGTATTGGACAAATGAAAAAGGGCGGTGAAGCGTAGAAATCCTGCTACTGTCATACGCCGCACCTATAATTTCATGGAAATTTGCCTCTTCTTTCTAGCGTCTTATTGGATTAATAAAAATAGTTTTAAAAGTATTTCAAAAGAAGAAATGGAGTGCTTAACCAAGGTTAACAGACAATGATAATCATGGTAAATAGAGGTTTGTTTCTACCTCTTACTGCAAGTACACTGCACGCCTACCTGTTGCTATCAGTTTAGCTTTACGCTTACGTCAGAGTCAGGTTTAGTACGTATTGACATAGTTGCAGTCTATCAAAAGTTGGAATGTATTCAGGGTATTTATAAATTTTAAAATTTGTATACAATGGGCGTATCAAATACGAGTCCCGATTTTCAAATTTTGACAGCAGATAAATACCCCCGAGACATGATAAAAGATAACGCTCTGAAATTTTTTAACTAAGCGTATTTAATTTTGTCAGTTTATAGTCAGAACAAATATACTCCTGTGGGTAACACAATGCACGTGTGTGTAGACATTGTTTGCACTGAATATCACTTTCTCACAATAAATTCCTAGATGAATTAGACTACCTATAATATGAGCTATATACATACATAAACCTTCACATATTGCAAGTTTTCCTAATTGCAAGAGAATACTGAAAAATTTTACTATATATTAAGAGATTTTTATCATCAGAGAATTCTCCTCTTTAAATAAATAACACTGATAGACAAAACTTAAGGAAGTTGTACCTTATAGCATATATATATCGTGATTCAGAAAATAACTCTGAGAGATATTTTCTGAATCCCGATATATATATGCTATAAGGTACAACTTCCTTAAGTTTTGTCTATCAGTGTAATTTAAGTAATATTAAGATAGAAAATGTTAATATGGAAAAAAAGGAAAAGGAGATTAGCTAAGGAAAATTAGAGATAATATTTGGAGAGATAATTATTGGAAATTTTCAAAAGTTTTTTTTTTTCAACACTAAAGGGCTATAATATAATATGATCATATCAATTGGCAATTAATATTTTCAAAAAGGGTTTTGTCATAAAAATAATTTTATAAATTAATAATCTATATATTATATATTTTATTATATTATATATAGTATTTTTTATTTTTTAAAACGCCATTTAAAAATAGTATGTATTCCTTTTAGTTATTTCTTAAAATGACAATGTAAATAATTGTCCTAATTTTCATCATGCGCAATATTCAAGGAATAACTTGACAAATTCTATATTAACAGTTAGATATTTATATCGTGTAATTTACTCAAGAGTTAAAACAAACTGCTCTTAATTAAAATAATAAATAATAAATAGAATAAATTAGTATTTTTAAAATTTTACCCAACGACTACATTCAGTGGAAAACCTTCAAAAAAAAAAAACAAATCTTTTTAGAAACATCTCAACATATATATAAATATATTTATGTATGTGTGTTGTGTGTCAAAATAATAAAAATAATAATATTAAAGGTCAGGTGTTAATATTAAAAATATAAAAGACATATTTTTGTTCCACTAGATGGCGCTCTACCATCTAGAGATGCTTTTGATTGCAAAGAACTCTTCCTAGTAAACTTTGAAATGAACCAGGCGATAAGGAAGATGGGTGTCTTTATTATATAAAACGAGCACGAGCTTTCGGGTAAAAACCCTTCTACAGGCGGCTATCACATAGCAAGATGGATACAAATATGGATGGATACATCTTGCTATGTGATAACCACCTGTAGAAGGGCTTTTACCCGAAAGCTCGTACTCGTTTTATATAATAAAGACACCCATCTTCCTTATCGCCTGGTTCATTTCAGAGATGTTTTTGTGAACACGGTCAGGATATGTTCTTTTTTTATTTTCAATATGTATATATGCAAACATTTCATAATAAATCATAAGTGAAAACTTTTTATATGATAGTTGTCCTATAAATGGTAAACCTTCATTTTATATGGAACTAATAGTGTTCTGTTATATCCGGAACTTATAGACTCTTGATGGTGGTAAAATTTGAGCTAAGATATGGCTTCTGTGATTGTAAAATAATGACAAATCGAAAGAACTAGCTTCAGATTAAAGGATGACCTGGAATAAACCATTTATGCAGTGGAACCAAAAGGTAAACCAAAACGAAACATGTTGGAGCTAAGTTTGTATTTTATGTACGCTACCTTACCTAAAGGAGTAAGTTCTGTTCTCTTTAAGGCGAAGATAAATATTCTCCAAATAGAATAATAACCTACCTCTATATATTTTCGAGTCATTTAGTGTAACTAACTCTAATAATAGCTGTGAATTAGGCACCAAATAAACACTGATAATAAAACCAATTAATTCTAAAATATAATGAGAGAGATATTATAAACCGCAATATAACCCATACTCTCTAGTTTTAATAATATTGCAACTAGAATCATTGAACCATTCTCACAGGACCTTGAAACTATGTGTGCCTTTTCAACATTAACAAATAAATATATGCACACACGTTTGATAAATACGTGGACTCTAGTTGAAGACAAATACGAGAATGACTGTATTGTAAGAAATTACAATTTTATTATTATATTTTGAAGTATTACCTGTGTGTAGGTTTAGTGAATGCGCCGTTTTATAGCCAAGCGCTTTTACCACAATCCCCAAGAAAATCTCTAAAACTCGCCCTTTAAAATCATATTCAAAACTTCCCCCTCACCTTGCTGGTTTACTTGAAGTCCTACCGTTGTCGAGGCTATATTTAGGGTGTATAACACCTTCACTGACTTTTTAAATAGGCGGATGATATATGGGCATAGTGAGAGAGGATGGACATTATAAAAATTTCCAATTTCATCGTTTCTTTAACATGATTAGATATTCTATCTGAAATATATATTCTTGTCTAATGGCCTAATGATTCTCCAATGTGAAGGACCTTGAAATTTTTTTATTTATCTTTTGCATATCTCGATGTATGGCGATCTATGCCAACTTTCAAGTCATTCAAGTCATTCAAGACCATTCAATAGCAATTGTGATTAATGGCGGAATATCAATTTTTGTAGGTCACCTTTGAGTGTAGTTGCTTCTATGCAGAAATCATTTGGCCATGTGGAACAAATTTGTCAATTTTGAGACATAGTATATTTTATTTTCTACAAATAATTTATCTTTTGCATTTAAAAAGGTAGCTATCAACATTTCTTTACCAATTCCTGAATATTTAAGTCTTGTGGAGGATCTCGAAAGTTTCCGATTAGGACTTGTGTAAGTGAGTCCAATCTTTTAGTCATTTAATATCTTCAGCTATTGTGTTATATAAGGTAGGTATTACAAGGACAGTCTGAGGTAGGTAAGGAATCAGAAGCCAAGAGTTGTGATGAGTCCAAGAGACATCGATCTAATGGGGCTGAGTCACTGAATACAAATCAGGAGATTCAACTGTTTATCTTCCCGATTTAAACCCCATTGAAGTTTTACGAGGGCACCTGGACGGATTTACTGCCCCATCATAATTAACCGCGGTCAAGGCCACTCAATTGCCTCTTTATGGGCTTAGTTTGTTTTAATGGCGCCTTCTTTAATAACTTCCACGCCATTTATTGGGATTGGATTTTCTGAACACAGCGAGACAGGAATAACCGAAATGGTAACATTCGAATTCAAGAAGAGGAAGAGTGGAGATTGGAATATAAATCAAAATATAAGATTTTTACGTGAAACATGTTTTAGAATCAGTACCTTTCATACTAAAATGTGTTCTGATGATCCCAATATTGTTGCAAATTAGGTTTAACATGTTCAATTTCCTTCACCACTTTTTGATTATTGGCCATTTCTTATGGTCGATGACCTCCCAATGGTCATACATTTTCACAACATTCTGGAGATGTAGAGCAAGATTGTCTTTCACATCCTTTCTCTAAAACTGAATAGAATATTTCTTTGGATCCAACGATTCCCAATTTTTTTATTATGAGAAATTCACAGATCTTAGTCTTCAATGCTGAATGGAGATGAAGCTTTGTATTCTTGGTTGAATTTTGCTGTCGTATTATTTTTTGTTGAAATTCGAAAATGCTTTCATTTATATTATTGGCCTTTCCATTTCCTTGAAAATATATTTGTAAAATTAAAGTATCCCTTTGATGACCAACGCTGGATATTGAAACATTAGGGGTGAATATTTAAATCTTTTTGGAATATGAATTTCAGAATAATCCAAAGACTATCTCCTTATAATCTTAAGGCTCTCTTACACATACATGAGCAATTAATTGTTTTTATTCGACGTTTATTCAATCATAAAAAGTGATGCCATGAAGATGATGTTGAATGGTCTCCCCAACAACGTGCGCTCACTTACAATAGTTGTTGCTTTGGTGTGTCCAGTATCGTACGCACATTTTTATTCATTCTGTAAATATATTAAAATTAAATTATATATTTATTTCTAAATAGAGCATATTTAGTTTACGTTGATGAGGCAGTGTATTATTTGAGAAGAAAATCTGGAAAAGTCTTTTAACAAATATTATGAACTGATGCCCTTAATTTTTTATTTTATTTAAGGAAGTTCCAAAACGTAAGTAACCAGAATATATTTATTTTCATTCTTTCTTTCTCTTCAAAAATATATATCGATGGAAACTTGGACTTCAGGTGGACGCTTCTCAGTTTGCCAAAGCTGGTGTTTTGGCTTTGTTACCGACTCAAGGCCGCTAGCTTGCGGTGACGGTCAATAGATGGCGTCTAGCTTTGACGTCTATTTTGACGGGAGAGGTGTGGCCTTTAATTTTATAGATAAATATCCTCCCGGCAAATATTTACATATATATTCTATCTATAGATTTTGCCTTGCCACTTAGCCAACTAAACACCTATTTGGCAGATTGTGAAGATTCCATTAGATTCATTGTGGATCCCCCATGGAATAAAGTCCGCCTTTCTCTGACAAGGGCCATTAGACCGAAACCATGGTCTTCAGGTGAACGCTTCTCAGTTTTTCAAAGCAGGCTTTTTCACTGACCCGAGGCCACTAGCTTGCGGTGACAGTCAATAGATGGCGTCTAGGTTTGACGTCTATTTTGATAGGAGAAGTCACCTTTATTTTTTATTAAAATAGTAAGTACCGTTTTGAAGATCATTTGTTGGTTGGAGGTTGATTCAGAGAAAAACCCAGCCACATCTACCTATAGTTTAACTCCCGATGTTTCAGGGGACTTCCTGACTTCCTGAGGAGGTTACTGTGTCAAATTATATTGACAAACATTTTCAGTTTTTTTTTCTGATCAGGTTTTATAAGGAAGAATGTTGTCTTCGTTTGTTAGTGAACCAATCTCTCACGTCATTGGACGAATGTGGCCATGTCTGTATATAAGAGGGGACTTAGGGAATGCGAAGAGGCCAGAGCGTGGAGAATTGGTGTGGAGACACTTAAAGTGTTTTTCTACGAAGTTTTCCCTGTCTGGCTGTTCTCTTTGCATCCCTGTGTCCCCAGTCCGATCCCTATCAACGCTACAATAAAGCTAAGTATTTTTTAATTTTATTTAACAAATCGTGAGTTGTTTTTATCTCTTTTTTGTTGTTAGTGTTGTACTCTTGAGTGTACGCTTTTCTGTGTATTAAGGTACATTTAATTTAGGCCCTAGCTTATTCCATTTTTGTGTGCGTAACCCGCAAAAGTTGCAGCTTTTGTCAACTGAAACGTCGGGAGTTGAAATAAACTATTGGTTGTCAGTAAGTGCCGTATTGTAAAACCTAGGCAATAGTGCTCCGGAAAGCTGGCTCGTAAAAAAAAACGGAAGGATACATAGGGAAATTAATTATTTAGTGAATGATTTAGCCTCAATTGGCGACAATATAGAGACCTGGCAATGGTTCTTCTGAGTGGATTAACCGAAGGTTGGGATGCATTTTTTTCGACAATATATGACTTTCCAGAATACACAACCTCTACAGTCAAAAGATGACTGCTAGGAGAAGCCGAAAGGAGGTCTTCTAATTTGCCTAAAGGTTGAACTCCATGGCGCCTAATACATCATAAAATTTTATTGAAAATAGAAAGGTATGCAAAGCGAAGATTGCCTTTTTCAAATGTGGAAGCAAATGACATTATGCAAATGTATACCGGAATAAATGTATATATTGAAAATAGCAAAACCCAGAAAAGGTTTAACTAGAATAAAGGCGTAAGGATGTCAGCAAAATGTGGGCGTTGCTTGGAGCCACTTCTGAGACGTTGATTATAGATTCCGGTACAACCACACACTATATGACTCCCAACACACAAAGACTATTTCTCGAGTCTTAAAGAATGTAATGGGCATTTTAGTATCGTAACTCTTTCAAATAGGTCTTCGACAAAGGCTAGTCGAATCGGTAAAGTCAAGGCCAACATTGAAAATCGAGATATTGATAATTTTGTCACCGTATTCTTTCAGTGCTTAAATGACAAAAAAAAAACTGCAAGAAAGATGTTTTTAACAAGAAATGTTTCCACATTATGGAAAAGACGGACAAGCTCTTAACGGCGAGAAAGAAACTTTGAGTAGACTTTCTACATACAAACTACTTCTTTACCACCTGATCAAGATGATTATGCTTTTATTGCATATGAGAAAAAGAAAGTTACTCCACTGAACCTCTGTCACAAAATATCAATGCACGTAAATATTAATTGAATGGTCAGAATGGTCGAAACCCAAAGTGTGAGAGGAATTGATTGTAAAGTGATGAAGTAAGAAAACTGCCAAGACTGCTTGATCGGAAATCTCTGGCGGCTACAGTTCCCTCAGAACAGGAAGGATGAGGAATTCATGTCTTTGAACTTGATGCATATAGACCTGATGGGTCCATTTGATACAGTGAGCTAGAGAGGAGCTAAGTACACTTTAACTATCATTGGTGAAGCTACACGCTATGTGAGCGTATTCTTCCTGAGAAACAAAGGTTAAACTCTGAAAAGATTCAAAGAGTGGATTCAGGAATCCCAGAAACAAATCAATAGAAATCTTCAAATATTACGCCCAGATAATGGTTGGAACGTTGTTCAAAACAATGGGGCTATTTCTGCGAGAGTATTGCAATTGTTAATCAACACACAATGATATATATATCCTGACAAAATGGCCTTGCAGAAAGGATGAATAAGACACCTATATATCTAGTCAGGAGCACGATATGCGGTAGTGATCTGCACCTGAAATACGCACCTTCACCGTTAGCGCATTTAGGGGATTTAGTTTACTTTTTACAATCAATGTGCGTCTTGTGAGACAGGATACCACAGACACTACGAATGAAGACATGCGTCGCCCGGGCGAGCCTGAGGTATAGGAAGTCAACCTTGAGGCGACCGCGCGCAAGGAGGGCTTCCTCAATAGCCTTAGAAACTTCAATAATAGAAGTGGAAGGCGAGCATTTCTTGTTTATCACCTTAACCGGCTCCAAGCCGCCGCTGTAATTGACCAACAGCGGGGGTATCACCAGGTTTTCTGACAGTTCAGCCTCTGGGCAAAGAAGGAGAACTCAAGACTTCAATATAGCGCATATACGAGCTGATCGAGGGAAAACGGGGGATCGGTGCGTCAGCCCACTCCACACGGTGAACCAAAACAAAAGGAGGAGGGGGAGCAGTAACAAGCTCGGTAAAAAACCTGGGCTCAGCTGGCCCGGCAGATAGTACCCTGTAAGGGCTCCTAATCCAGGGATCCAGGATAAGCATGTTTGTACTCCATGTTAAGAGCGGCTGCAGATGGCGTATGTTCCTCATGTCAGAGGCGGCCATTTCATATTGGAGCTAAGTCGGCCTGCCACTGAATGGTGCTCCCAGTCTTAATGACAAAGGCAGACGCATTCTACTTCACCCAGTCATGATGGTTGTCAAGTCTCACTCTACAAGCTTGATACCCTAATATGATTGAGTGGAGATAAGTAAGAAGAAGAAGAGACCAAAACAAACCCCCTTTCCCCTCAAAATGGCAGGTTTTTTAAAGGCCGGAAGGAGTGTTGAGACATCGTCCCAGTATTAATCAATTATATCTTTCTAAGAGATTCTATTTTGGTCAGTGACACCCTCAGTTAAGCTTCAATTTGCCCACCTTTTCACTTGTCAGCCACATCTGTCATTCTTTATTGGCTTTGCATGTTGTAAAACCTTTCATATGGAGTTGTAAACAATTTAATATATATTTTGGAATACAATACTGTTTAAAAATTTTCATGCATATTATATTTCAAACAAAAAAACAGATAGAATAGAATCAATTTCAAAAATCCGATATTATTAAAATAAATAATATATCCTTTATAGAATATTAATTGTGGCGCTGCGCCATTTGATATGCACACCGATAGATCTCCATTGATTCCTCTGGGACCTTTACAAACAGCCCTTCTGGATATATTCTGTGTGGAGTGACATTTTAGGTAGAGTAAACTGACGAGTATGTTATTTCATTCAAATTTCATATATTCTGCATTTATCATGAAACTACAGGAATTTACATTTCTCGTGTTCAGTTAAATAATGATTATTTTTGAAGTTTTGAATAGTCAATTAAACCTTATCAACTTAAAATCCTTCGACAATTATTAGTGAAAGAAAAATGAAATCACCAAGGGGATGATTTTCTTATATTTAATGTTTTACGTTTCAATCTCTCGAGTATTAACGTCCCTTCTACAGGAATAAGAACCAAAGAATGAATCTAGATTGATCAAACCGGTTATATACAAACACATATTATAGTTACATACCTGTTTTGGTTTTTGGTTTTCGACCAGTAGGACCCGGGTTCGATTCCCGCATTGGACACTTTTTTCTGTTTAAAAAAAAAAAAAAAAAATGCTCCAATGGCCCCCGATTCTTGCAAAAGTCTAACCCCACCAGCGAGTGCAAGTAACCAAACGGGGCTCTGGCATTTGTAAGTGCAAAGTCGAACTGCTTTTCACATGTGTAGACATGTGGTGCGCTTACAGTAAAAAAAAGCAGTCGCTAACTACCCACCATGATTATCATGGCCTGTACCACGTGTACTAGGGATAAGCAAAAAAAAAAAAAAAAAACATACCTGTTTTCAAAATATAAATTTAATTTTAAAGCTTGAAACGTAAAGCATTAAATACAAGAAATGCATCCTTGGTAATTTTATTTTTATTCTACTAATTGAATCTTACGCACCTCTTTATAAATATATATATGGTTTTAGGATGTCGCCTAAAATTTTTAATCAATTTCCATGAAATTCCTCTATGAAAAGGCACGAAGGTGTAATAGAAATTTCTCTCAAGACTATTAAAGTAGTTGTTATGTATTTAATTAAAAAACAGGAATTTATTTTCAAAATTTATAAATATATTACGTGACTGCTTTAACATCGTATTTGAAAATTGTATAAACATTATATCGATAATTAAAGAGAATTAGGGCACATAGGGTTACTAATAAAATATTACTCTTTGAATTAGGTTCTGATAATTTGTCTTTTAGGAAAGAGACAGAAAATAAGCAAAATAATAACAGGTACTTGTAGCGAGATTATATATTAATACAAAGGAATAATGCGTCATCTATATATAACATGTGAAAAACCAAGAGGCGAATGTTACTTTTCACAAATAAATCAAACCTCTAATACCCGATGAAAAAATATTGGAAGAGCTTGACTCATCAGTGGTAAACCCTCCCAGCGGTTTCGCCAATTTATTCAACCAGACCTTTTTTAGAGCTCTAATATTATATTGGATCATTCTGCTTTTATATGCTACACTGAAGGGTGTAATATTAGAAATGGTATTTTAGGACAGTAGAATTACAATTAAATTTTGCATCGAGCAATCCTAGTGTAGATAAACATTGTTAAGGGGCCGAGAAAGTGTTCTTATAATGAAGTATTGTGGTAGAGGTCAGTAATGTCACGTTAATTTGAAGGAAGCATTAGTAGAGGCCCAGAATACATGGTCTTATATTGGAACTAGCGCAGAAATCACCGGTCAAGACTCGGAAAAGTGAACTTATATTGATACTAGCAAAAAAGGAATTGAAAGAAATTGAAAATTTATCTTATATTGGAACTCGTAATGGAGACATTGGTGAACTTCGCAACGTCGTCGTAATGATGACTTGTTCACAGGAATCCTTAGTAGGAGATTATATTATATTGTAACTCGTGAAGGAAGCTTTGTGTGTTATTGTGATGAAATAATTTCTATATAAATTACAAAATAATCTCAGTGAGTGTTTTCATTCTTTAAATTACCACGAATCTTACATCTTATATCTCACATCTTATAAGAATTGTTAACAGAGACTTATAGCTACACTTATATATAGGATCTAGTGGTCGAGACAACGCTAGCAGAAAAATAATAATGCTCCTTATTGAATTTAGTGCGGTAGGCATTTTTTTGCAGAGGCTCAGAGCCTGTTATGGCAGTTAACGGGGTCTAAACAATATTTTATGTTAAAATTAGAGAAAGTTGCACAGCGACAGTGGAGGACGTTGTCCTATCAACCAACATGTCGCGGGACTGTATTAATAAGAGAATAAAGAAAAGAACAAGATGGCAGCGGAATAATTGATATATCGGGGCCACCAAATATTGACCCTGTTGTAGCTGTGATGTTTGTCTTGGCAGCCACCGCTCCATTCCATCAAGTGGCCAGTTTGGTTTATTCATGCGGCCGAACGACCGACCGCTCTTGATTAATGTCAGCTGCCCAGCTGTTGTACGACTCTATGATTGAGTAGATAGTTAGTTAGGTAATCATAGAAGTCTCACATTTTCAATCTTGGTTCTGCTAATAGCCTTAAGATATGATTAGCCTAAATAGATCGATATTAGGATACATACACACACCCCAACATACACAAAAATAAAAACCTAATGGAACGTAAAAAAAATATTAAAAGAAAGGGCAAATAAATACATTATAAAGCTCTTAGATAAAAATGTATGTACCTTGTAATATATTTCAATATATACTTGACATTCCCATATGTAATATAGCTATAGTGTAACAACCAAAATTGTAGACACAATTCAACACGCCAGTTTGACTTTCATGTAATAATAAAAACAGATTGAGTGACAGCTGGCGCCAGACAGAAGAAAGGTCTCCATTTCCACCGTCGGTCCGAAAAACATAGTCGAATTACCACCAGTCTCTCTCTGACACTAGAATAGATCAGACCCCCCTCGACCGGCGTCCGGCTGCTATATCTGAGCTGACATCCAACATGGCTCGTCCTTTTGTGCCATCCCATTCACGTCTGTAGCCACTCTGACCATTGTGGCCACCACGACTGCATCAAACCAAACATGCCACGCTACACTACCTCACGACAGACAATCGACAGGATCATTTACAATACTACAGCTAGTCGACAGGATTATTTTACATTACGACATATATATTTATATGCATATATTAACATTTCGGTTGGCTAAACAACGTTAAAAAAGGTACAACAACGTTTTACATATATCTCTGCGTGCCCCCGTTATATTGTGTAAGAAAGTGAAATTCTTGTACCTATTACAAGTCCACGTTCGCCATAGAAGAATGTGATAATTCTTTATCTACAAGCGGATTGCGTTCTCCGTACAAGAAAGAGAAAAATTATATCCTTTGGTCATATAAGAAAGTAATATTCCTATACATACAAGCTATCTAACTTCCCCCGTATATTTCACAAGAAGATAATATTTATGTTTTCACAAGAGGTCTACGTTTGTACATGGAGGTGATATTCCTTCACCACAAGAATCCAAGGTATAAGTGAATAGTAATGCTGCAGCTATGAAACTCGACGTATATCATACAGGATTCCTTGCACCTACAAAAGGTCAACAAGGAAGCGGAATTCCATACCTACAATAGGTATACACATGTCTACGCTTCTCTCTCCACAGCAGATTAGTTTCTAAGCGGCCGGCGGCTAATAGGTTTTGACACAGCGAGTTGCCGCCGCCGCAATTAGCATAATTACTTATCTGTCTAATTTGTCTCTTGGATCGCTCGCAGAGCTAATTCAATTTGGGGTCGTTAACCAACCACCTGCTGGAGCCACATTATCGCCTCAAAACTCCTTCGGATTGATGCCGCCACTGAACACTTCTCTACTGAACAATTTTCTTATTAAATACTGGTAGCGTTTGAACTAACTCGTTATTTCTATTTGACAACTAAATTCATCTTTCAACTCTTGAGATCCCAGACATTTCTGGGTTGGTCGAATATTTTTGTGTGGGGATTTCTATTTAAATGAGTTGGCAAAGTCCTATAACTTTCTATTATAAAATATTAGCCTCGTGCCATAGTATAATAAGAGCGATTTAGGATACTTTTACATATTTAGCTTTTAAAATTAACTCAGGAACAAAACTTGAGGAATTGTAAAGTCTTTGATACTATTGGTTATCTGTTTTCTTTTTTTTTAAGGATACAGAAACAATTTTGTTTACACCTGGTTATCTTGTGTGTCTACAAAAAAGGCCACTGTAATATATTTCAGAGTTATTGTCTGAATCCCGATATACAGGAATGAAAATTTACTTTTTATCTGTCTTGTTTTTAGCCTCAATATCGGTAACATCTTTTGGCGAATTGTCTCTTGACCTCAATCTATTTTACTGAAAGTATGTTTTTATTTGAATGTATTGCAACATTTGTTTTCCTAGAATGTGGTGAAACCTTTTACACCTGCGAATTTTAACACTAAAGTTGTTTCAGTATCTAAATTCCATATTAGTGGTTCCCAAATATATTTTATATAAACACTTTATAATTACATTTTATTTTAACGGCACAATAGAATTTATAGGCAGAATAATAAAATTACACGCTATTTTGAAAATTAATGAAATTTAATATATTTTCCCAAATATAATTACCTATCTGGGTCATTTTATAATATGTTACCTGTGTTTCACATTATTTTAGAACGAATTTTTCTGAATGTATTTGATGTTAGAATTGTAATTGCTTGTTATAACGAGTCAAGGGCGTTTCAGTAAACGAATTACATACTTAGCGTATACATGAGATATAATAAAAGAGAAATAAATGGGTACCTCCTCAATTTTTTCAAT
The DNA here is from genome assembly GCA_030710605.1 of Cordylochernes scorpioides. Lineage (NCBI taxonomy): Eukaryota > Metazoa > Arthropoda > Arachnida > Pseudoscorpiones > Chernetidae > Cordylochernes > Cordylochernes scorpioides. Next base: position 6,124,085 of record CP092877.1, on the reverse strand, counting down.
TTGACTTTCTGCTGGATTACAGAGAAAAAGGTTATTGATTTTGCTAGATTATTTTTTAAAATGTTAATATATGTTTGGTGATAAAGCTGACGAATGTTAGAAACCGAATTGTGTATGCGATGCGCCCTTGGAAATCCAATGAGCGGCCATGTCTAAATAATAAAAAACAAATATTTTAAACTCTGAGCACTTCAAACTGGATAATGTCTAGACATTCTGAGCTCCATTACGATATATAGAATTTCTGTGTCAAATATAAAAAAAAAAAATAATGCCCCAAAAAAGCCAACTGAAAGGATCAAAGTTGAGAGGGGGCAGGTAGAAATAATTTATCTCAGGTGTACCGCGGTGTTGAAGATGTCATTAGTGGAGTTGGCCTCTGCACAAAACGAGATAATGCAATAAAAATTACCTTTTGATGAATTTCCTGTTTCAATTTTCCGGTCGAAATGATCTGATTGTTTAGGACGGGGTTTATTCAAATCTAGGTGATGTGACATCAGGATTCCTAATTCTGCGCTGGGCAATCAGGTGCGATAGCTGCCTGCCATCATGTTAGCCATGCCTCCTCGCACCTCGATTACAATTCTCAATAAATTGCTTTTTATTTGGAAACTGTCATTTTGACTGGTTGATATATCTTTTGAAGGTATTTCGTCGTGTCAGCATCTTGGATGTTTTTCAGGCTACTATAAATAGCAACACACTTTAACTGTATCATTTTGGAGTTACTTATATCAACAGATACGATGTTAATTAAACAATTCACAGGTTTCTGGAGTTTCTTTTTATTTTATTAACGTAGTACCAAGTTAGCAGACATCTCTGCCGTACTACAGGAGAACATAAATAAACGAACAAAACGCCGCCCAATACCAAACTATTACAAATATCTCTATTAACAATGTAATAGTTTAGGCGACGTTTTATTTGTTCATTTATGCTCTCCTGTAGAAGGGCAGAGATGCCCGAAAGCTCGATACAACGTTAATAAAATGAAAAGATATTCATATCCAGAATCCTGTGGTATTGTTTAATTTATGTCCAGAAATAGTTTTATATCAACAGATGCGATGTTATTGCAGATAGAGGCTGAAATAACTTGTAAACCTCCATCGATAGATATTATCCCTATTTCCATGTCTGTCTTCTTATGTATTTATGCTCCATAGTTCATTCTTTTGTTCCTTTCCAGTTATTTTTACCTTGATGCGGAGTCTTTTGAGCTCATCCCATTCTGATATAACCAGTTCTATTTTCCATATTGTGGAAATTTCCAATTAAACTGTGCTTATATGCTGATATCCATTTCGTCTTTAAACGACCCAGTTTTATTTTCAAATAAACAAAGGATCTTATTGAATAACAATACATTAATAAATAACCTTCGTGCTTTACTTTATTTGATTATCTAAACAGGAAGAGTTCTATCGCTTAACAATACATTAGTTTTTTTCAATGGTAAGAAATAATTATCATCTTCGTTTCACCACTTTATGGCCATTCAAATCAAACTGAGATTATTAACTTAGATTTAAAGCCATTTTATCTGCCTACAGCCGCTATCATTAAATTCTTGCTATTCAGAAATAACTAAGCCCAAGATAATACCTAAATATTTTCTAAATAATTGCTACATAACACATCACAATTCAGCATGATCCCAGAGGTATATATCCAAAGGTTTATGCGTGGGCAGAGAGAGGAAAATATATTTTCTTTAAAAACATTCAAATAAGAATATATAATGATGAAATTTTAAATAAATAAATGTGTATATATAATTGATGGATATCATATATATATAAAGCACATGTGCTCCTGGTCAGGATATGACATTTTTAATATATATATGTGTGTGTGTTATAACCCCGAGTGAGCCGACATAAAAATAAACAGTCGTAGTCGTGAGACGAAAGGGGTGAAGTTCTTCTCGCCGCACGTGAAAAAACAAGAAGAGGCAGGACTAGATGTTAGCACCGAGCGGGTCGGAGACAGCCAACGGGACCGAGGTGGAGGCCATGACACAAACCTGGATGCCTAACACCGAGACAAGGAGAGAGAGCCAGAAGCGGCCTGCATAGAAGGACACACCGTATTACATTCTGATTTGACCCTGTTGTGTTGACCCGGGTCTCTTTTTCTTGCCTATAAAACCCCGGGGCCTACCTGGGCGGAGGCCATGTCCTTTGAAATTTTGCCTCGTAGCTGTCTCCAAACCCCACTCGTTGCTGTTTTTATTTTGACGTCATAATTTTGAGTTTAATAACAAATAAGAATTACAGATTATATATTAAAAAAGATATAGCATATTATACAAAATTTTGGGGGTGATAACAAATATGAGCAGCGTACATTTTAATAGGAGGGTATATATATATATATATATATATGATATTAAGCTATTGACTCTAACTTAACTAATTAGAAGATATATGTTAACTATATACTAATAGTGTTATTATATTACAATTTAGAATATACTACCAATATGAGAATAAAAGAGGAACAATTTTGTAATGATGACGTATCAATAAGATATGGCATATGATAAAATAAAAACACACAAAAAAGCACACCAGAAGATATAAATATATTAACCAAATGTTTTCTTTATACACACCAGAGAATTATGAAAGAATATTCGCGTGCGTTCGTTTGTCACACGATTTGTAACCCGATAGATTTAATGTGTCGAAACTCGATTTGTAGAATATTCTGTCAACTTGGAAAAATGGCTCAGAAAAAGATTCAAGCGCTGATATTTTGGTGGTTCCAGAAAGAAGAAAAATTCAGGCGCCGCTTCAAAATCTGAGTTCTGCAAGTAAACCTAAATATGGTGGTGGAATATGATTCGGATTGGAAAATTTAAAGTTCAAAATTTTTCTTCTTTCGCTTTTTCGTTATGGCTGTATTTTTAAGACTATATATTGTAATATATTGGTATATTGGCATATTTGGAAATTTCAAGAAATCTTCCAATAAAAGGTAAGATACGTAAGCTTGTAATAATAGAGAAATAAGATCATACTTGAATTTATTCAATATGTAAATAGAGACAGATAATATAAACACCCGAAGGATTTATTATTCAGTTCTTTTCATAAAATGAAGTAAACCACATAGCAATAAGTGCACATAAAACCATTAAAAGAGCTATATCAGAGTTATAGGAAGTAAGTAGGTGACATTCCTATACAGGTAAAGAACCACGGTGTGGTGACATTTTCAAGTGGCCCGCGCTATCATCAAGACGATTGTGGCAAGACGTGGCCGGAAACCCGACGTCTTCGTCTCTGATTGGCTCTTTTCTCCACACACCTGGGTCCGAGGTTATCTTATTCAGACGACTATTATTTCATTTGAATTTCTACGTCATTGCTGATATCCAACCTACCCAAGTTGTTCTTAATACTTTTATTGTTCCACTTTTATTATTTCAACTAGTGTACTAGCCGTCGCACAAGCGAAGAATAGAATCGAGAATATATAGATCCTGTTTGTACAATTTAACCCGAAAATTACACGCGAGAATCTAAATAATATAATATGCGGATATTTATAACTTAGTTAGAATTTTTTTCCGATATATGGCAGAAAGGTTATCAGTAGCATTCAGTTCCTCCAATAACCAAGGTATGGTCTTTCATTAATTTAGCTCCCTTATTAATTTTATTTTTGCCTTAAATTCCTTAATCACTTGGAAACTTGTCAGGAAAAAGGTTTCGAAATATAAGCTAGAATTCGCTAGCAACAAGATTCTATATGGCAATAACAAATCATCATTGTATATATTTTAGCCATTATAATATATTAATATTTGAATATTATAATTAGAAATTTTGTGTTTCTTCCTTACTCGAAGTCCTGAATAAAACAGACTGATATCGTATTCATATAGTTATATCAGTAATTAAAAAGGCATATATTGGATCAAAATATCATTCATTTTAACAATATTTAAGTTGGCAAACGCCAACCTTTATCAATGTATTATAACATATGTTATAATACCTTGATAAAGGTTGGCGTTCAGCCAACTGAAATATTGGTAAAATAAATGATATTTTGATCCAATATATGCCTTTTTCAATCAAAGATTTATTTATGGATTGTCCTATTTAAAAAAAAAATAGTTATATCAATTGTATTCATTTATATATAGGAGCCTGTAATAAATGAGCAATCTTTTAAACTATGCGGATTTAAAATATTGATGATAAAGACTTATCTCGAAAATTGCTTCACAAACTTATATTTGAGGGCCACACTCTCTCAATAAATACATGTAGTAAATATGTCTTGTATCAATGAGTACTCTGTAGATGTTCTCTGTATTCAGATATCCATCATCATACAGCTTTATGCCTCTCAAATTTGCTAATTCTAAAACAATGTTGTGATAAAGTAAGAAAATAATTATCTAATATTATTGTCTGATTGGAGCCATATTTGTACAATATGCTACAAACCACGTAACGAACTGATTTTTACTTCTGAATACGAAGTGAACTATTGTGTACCAAGACAGTTTCAATTATGAATGGATACATTAATTGAACGTATTCTCGCAAATCCTATAGGTGATGTTTTGATAGCATCATCTTTAGATTATCACCTAATAAAATTTAAGAGAGAGGGGTTCAAAATATTAATGACCTATAATATCAGAGAGGGAGATTGAAAGAGAAGAAATTATTATTTTAAAAAGTCACACACGCGAAGCACAAACAAATTATATATTTACTAATAAGGATGGCTTACAATAAGGATTAATGGTTATTAATAAGGATGGTATACAACTAATTTCTTTAAAGTTATGGTTATTAAGGTTCCAGAGACTTCAAAGAATATTACAGAATTACGGTCAGTCTTAGAATCACACTATGTATTGTAGTGGACAGTCATTTGATGTAGGTTGAAGTTATCCCAATGAAAGATATGTAACGAAGGAAGCTTCCTTTTACATATATCAAAATGCAAATATTGAGAAATAAATGGAGTAACCAGGCATTAATACCGGCTTACTATCATCACTGTAATGGACACTTGCGGAAAGGGCTATAAATACAATTAATATATATGTAATATTGTTGAAAATGTCGACGTATGGATAAGCTGGCAGTCGTGTACGTGAGGCGAGTGTTGATGTTCTTCCCACACGCGGACAACAAGAAGCAGAAGCAGGGTTAGATGTTAGCACCGAGAGTGATCGGGGACAGCCCACAGGACAGAGGTAGAGTCCATGATACAAACTTGGATGCCTAACACCGAGACATGGAGAGTGAGACAGAAGTGGTCTGCCGATGGACACACGGTAGCACACACTGCGCTGACCTTCTGCTAAAACTGTCCTGTTGACAGGGGTCGTCCATAAAAAGCCCTGGAGAGGGCCCCCATCTTGGCGTTATCTATTACCTACCCTCTGCCCGCAGCTGCCAACAGCTGACCACTCTTTCGGTTTTTATTTTGACGTCATCATTTTGAGTTTAAATACAAATAAGGGTGTACAGGTTATATTATTAAAGATATAGCATATATACAAAATATGGGGGGTGGAGCAAATAGGAACACTGTACATTTTAATAGAAGGGTAGGATCTTATAAGGTATCGGCTCTAATAAATTGGAAGATATGTGACATATACTAAAAGTGTCATTATTATACAGTTTAAAATATACTATATATATTAAATATATATATATTAAAATACTTGTATATTGTAAATGAGAGAGAGGCCTTGGATACGAACCAATAAAATTACTTCAATTCGAAAATTATAATCCCTCGTGCCAATATTATTATTTTTATATAAATATGAAGAAACTTATATACCTGGATAGTTTTTGGCGAACAATATAATGACTGCATACAAGATAAAAATGGAAATAAAGAAATGGAGGAAGTACAGATTGTATATATAGGAGAGTTAGGAATTGTCCCAAGTCAGATCAAGAAAACAAGAAATAAGCTAGAGTAAGTAACAGCAAGTAGAGAGGTAACAGTTGTTCCATGCCAGATTAAACCAAGGTACGACAAGAAGTACAAAAACTCAAGAGGAGATCTTGTACGGAAGGAGCCTACCTAGGAACAGACGTAGGAGCGACAAGAATTATTTAAGAAGGTAGATGTGATATATCAATGTTTTATGATATCTATCATCATCCACCTTTACGATCCTTAAATTGGCTAATGCTATAAACACTTCGATGATTTTGCAGGTGAATAAAAATATAATAATCCTTTGTGATTGGAGCTACCTAACTGTACTACAAAACACGTGTTCAAACACTTTTCTTTCTCAAATCGATATTAACTACGCTAGGGATCAGTAGTATCCAGATGGCACAAGAACCTACAGGACATGTACCAATTGTCCTGGTGTGGAACTAACACCTACCCACATATTCTCATGTCAAACAATGGCCGCAGCCTTGCAGAAAATTGAAAAGGACCCAGAGCAGCAGCTTTTCACATCCAAGATAGTGGACATTAGGACTGCTGTGATAGAGATGTATGGGGACATCTGAGGTTCTTCATTGGACACGACAACAACAACAGAGATCAGTACACAAAGGTTACTTCGATAGAACAATAGACTGGATCTCTGACTGCCTCACAATAATTGATATACCTCGAACATGGGTAGGATTGACGAATCCTTCAATTCTAAAAGTTTAAAGTTTATTTAAAAAAACGTATAACAACGTTAAATATCCAAAATAAAATGTGAATTGTTGCCAATTTCTCACAGAAGATAGATAAGAATTACCTACTCTGCAACGCATTCATATAAATAACAGAAATATACTTGGAATTATTCAAATAAAACATAGCATTAGAACTTGCAGATTTATACTATTTGATTCAGAGGATATAAAAAATTCTCCAAATATATAATAATATATTATATACTATTAAAAATATATTATTATAACCAAATGCAAAAGTACAAAAATAGAAGGACAAATATCGTCCAAGATTTGTGCATATGAGGAAGTAAAATATTTGATTCCAAGTAAATATCTAGTCGAGTGAATATTGTACCTTGGATCTCGTGTTTTAAGTGTATAAATCCTTAGTATTGTTTGTAAATCTCGTAATACCTTAAAAGAGTTTTCCAACTAGAAAACTTTAGTTTTAGTATATATATCTATATATATATAAATGAATGTTTGTATGTTTGTTTGTATATATATATATATATATATATATATATACAAAATTTAAACATGGAATTTATTAAAAACAAATTTAGTATCAAACAAGTAAAATATTTCAACAGTATATCAATTATAAAATATTTAAAAAAAAAATAAATGAAAATATCCATTTATGAAATCAACTTTCTATAATTTCTCTTAATAATAACTAATATAAATTTATAATCTTTAACAGTTAATTAAACTTTGATTAAATAACTGATTAAAAGATTTTTTCACATGATTTTTAAAGTGTTATAGTATATAGTTCATTTTGTTTAATCTCCAATTTCTGGGGAGGAAAATGGAAGTTAAATAAAGGTGAATTTGCACAATTAATAGCTTTATTAAACTCTTATAATTTGCCTTTTTAAAGGAATATTAAAAGATGAATAAGTGTTGAATCAGTTATTTTGATATAACTAGCTGTAAAGATTATGAAATTCAGCTTTCTTCCCTTAACTATTTTTCCTTTCTTCTTTAATTTTCTTGTTGTTCAAAAAAATTCTGAATAAATGGTCTAAATTTGAAATGTCCCACCCCGCAACATGTGTCAGCCAGAAATAGATATTCACAATGGAGGACGCCGCGGTCGAGGTAGGTTTACAGTTTGAATTTGTTAACACTTGTATCTGTTATATATGTTCATTTAAATATTTCACTGAAACAACTCAATATTAACACATAAAATCCGGTTTAAAAGAGATCTATGACATAATAAAGAAGGGGTGAAATGTCGTTGGACTTTTATCTGAAGATCCCCGGTCCAACAGATCTCTTTTTCCAATTTATTTCAATTTAAAATTTTTTGTGTATGTCTGGTCTACCATTAGGGTTTCAAAACATAATATCCAAACTTATAACAAATGCTAATTCATACTATAGATATATTACTAAATACAACTATTTATAATCATATTATAAAATAAAAAAACCTTTAAAATCTTTAAAAAAAAAAAGGATAAAATATAAAATTATAAAAATATATATATATATACTAACAATCTTATCTACCTTCTTTACAAAACTTTTTTTTTTCCTTATTATTAGTTTGATTAAAAGTGCATGGTTCTGTCTTTCTCTCTTTTTTCTAACTATTATATATATTCTCTCTTCGATTATTCTATATATAGGATTAGAGTATGTCTAAATGACGTGTAAAAGCCGATGTAATAGACGTTACGTTGTTTATTTTTATTGTTATTAATTATAAATATATAATTAACTTGAGGATGTATTAGAAGTAAAGTATTTTTTTTCTCTCTCTATCTACAAATTAATAACATTTTACAAATTTTATAATTTGAATTTAAATGATCATAATAGTGAAGATAATCTTAATACAAAACTGGACTATAAAATTAAATAACTATTTATTATTATAATTAATTTAGATTTAGCTTGCTAATCTAATCAAATCTAATTGATATAAGTTATCATTATTATCAGTTTGCTCCTTAAGTTTTAAAATTAGAATCACTGTTATAATTTTGTTATATAGTTTCTACACTATATTAATTCATATGAGCTTGCTCTATGATATATTTTTTATATATAACATAATATACAAATTAAATTATATTAGATATTCT
>CP092877.1:6052654-6108907 GCA_030710605.1 Cordylochernes scorpioides | reverse complement strand
ATTTTCACTAAGATATGATGTTATAATTGTAATATTTCGAAGTTTTTACAGCTGACTTCGATTTGAGAAGTGAGATATCTTGCTAGAATATTTGAAAAGACATAGAGTCGGTAATACAATTTAATCAATGCTATAATAGTTTAGGTCAAGCAAAATAATAAAGATAGTCACAATTTTACCCACAAACATCGATCACTTAACTGAAAGAAATAATATTTAAGTTTAATAACAAAAATAAAATTTGGGAACTGTATTTTCAAAAGGGCTACTAATAAGATACCAAAATAAATTATTAATAAAGGCAATTGCCACCAGGCGGCGTAGTAAACAATTGTCGTCTGCTTCCAAGAGAGAGAAATAGAATTCAAAATTTCCCAAATATCTCCTCGGGGAGACGCCAACAGAAAAACCTGATAAAACCAATCTCGATTATGGAGGTTTGGACCTTTTGTAATTTCCTCTCTCTAATTCTTGTTTTGCCATTTATCCCCAGTTTAAATGGGGGTTTTATCACATACATATAACCAATTCCATCTAATATTATTGAGATAAGAGTTAGCAAGTTAAATTCTGAATTAGTTCTTTTTAATAATTTACTATTTTTATATTTATAATTTGATTATTCGTATCGTGGAATTTAATAGGAAAATCGAATAAAAAATCACATTTTATCGAATATTTTCCAGGTTTGTATAAAGATATAATTTTTGTAAAGTATTTAATTTAAAATTTTGTATATAAAGTATTTAATTAATATTTAGAGATAAATATATCAACATATCATGCAATAGCGCGCGCCATCTGTTTATGAAAATTGAAACTATTTAGCTCTTAGATATATTTCTTTTTTGAAAATAGAGCAATGTATAAATAAATATTTAAATAAAAAGGCATATATTGGATCAAAATATAATCTATTTTACCCTAAATTAATTTTATCTAAACAAATATCGATTATATTTATAAAATTTAAAGTAAAATAAATTATATTTTGATCCAATATATGCCTTTTTATTTAAATATTTATTTTTATAAGTAAAACACTGTACAGCGCTTGGCTTTCCTCGTCGGATATATAGGTTGTACCACCACCCTATACAATATTGGAGAGATGAAACATGTGAATCACAGATCAGCCAAAAACTCCCAATATGGTCAGAAAAATTTGTTTTATTTATAAAAAGTAAAATCACGCTAAAATAGTTTCAAATTCCACAAATATGTCAAAATATTTCAATATACACTCTGCCATTTTTATCTGTGTAATTATTTAGAAATATTTTATAAACTTTTAAATGTTACGATGAGAGAATAAATAATATAAATATAGAGGGATAAGAAACAATTTTGTTAACTAGAATGAGTGTATGTTAGAATTTACAGTACCTCCTCCTCGATACTGTGGAAATAAAGAAGTTACATATTTACATAAAGTTATGAACAACATTTCACAAGAGATTCCAGCGAGGAAGAAAACCCCTTCTTCACCTGATGAGAGTAGATTATTAGAATATATTGGGGAATTTAAGTCCCTCACTGCGGCTACAGAGAAATAGAGAGCATAAGATTAATATTCTAAGAAGTCACAGTTTAAGCTTCGTTGTATTCTGACCACCAATTTGAAGAACTTGCAAAGTGGTTTGAACAGGAGCGAGATGTGTCTTCTATCATTTATATTAATAAACATGAAAGTTTGAAAGTTTTTGTCTGGGGAAAATTAATTAAGAATCCCTCAACAGGCATCCTTCTCCGCGAAGAAAAATAAAAAAACTTTAATTAGAGCAGTTAATGAATAATTTTGTGTTGCGGCGATGGTCAGGCCTCATATCAGGTGGCTTAATCAGGCGGATGTTTAATTAGGACGTCCTCCGGGACAGGTACTGCACCATTCGGATCCTATACCGCTGATCCACACCGTTCAAATAACAGTAGTTTCATTAGGAAACAAAACTGTCTCTAGAATATTTTCGCATCTGTTGGATCCAAACCTTTCGTTAAAATATTCACATTCTATTCCGCTCCAAGACTGGAAACCTATGTGTATACATTACATTTTGTTCCCAGACTATCCGTAGAATATTGGCGTTCTATTTAGATAGAAAGTTGTTAAAATAATCGTTTCAATTTGCTCTAAGACTGCCTCTAGAAGAGCGTCGCACCAATTTGCTCAAAGACAACCGTTATAAAAGAGTAACACCAATTTGCTCAGAGACAGCCGCTCCAAGAGTGTCTCACCAATTTGCTCAGAGACAGCCGCTACAAGAGTGTCTCACCAATTTGCTCAGAGACAGCCGCTACAAGAGTGTCTCACCAATTTGCTCAGAGACAGCCGCTACAAGAGATTCTCACCAATTTGCTCAGAGACAGCCGCTACAAGAGTGTCTCACCAATTTGCTCAGAGACAGCCGCTACAAGAGTGTCTCACCAATTTGCTCAGAGACAGCCGCTTGGAAATTGTCTCACCAATTTGCTCAGAGACAGCCGCTAGAAGAGTGTCTCACCAATTTGCTCAGAGACAGACGCTAGAAGAGTGTCTCACCAATTTGCTCAGAGACAGCCGCTAGAAGAGTGTCACACCAATTTGCTCAGAGACAGCCGCTAGAAGAGCGTAACACCAATTGGCTCAGAGACAGCCGCTAGAAGAGCGTAACACCAATTGGCTCAGAGACAGCCGCTAGAAGAGCGTAACACCAATTGGCTCAGAGACAGCCGCTAGAAGAGCGTAACACCAATTGGCTCAGAGACAGCCGCTAGAAGAGCGTAACACCAATTTGCTCAGAGACAGCCGCTAGAAGAGCTTCATACCAATTGGATCAAAGACAACCGCTAGAAGAGTCTCGCACCAATTGGCTCAAAGACAACCGCTATAAGAGTGTCACTCCAATTTGCTCAGAGACAGCCGCTAGATTAGCGATATTATATTTTGCTTCGAGACTGCCTATATCATACCAAAATTGCATTCAGCTCCAAGAATAACGTTAGCCACGTTCCATATGGATTATACTTTGTTTAATTTAACCCTTTCATTAGGGACTCCAAAACTACAGCTAAAAATTATAATCCCATCAAGCTATGAGCTATTTTGAGAGAAAATCAAATTGAGAGCAAACTTTTGAACGAATCAACAATGATTAAAGAGTGTATCCTTTGAAACTAATTCCATGGTAGTTATCAATACAATCAATAAGACCAAGTGTAATAGTTGGTACAGTCTAACTAAATAATAATAGATCTATTAAACCTTCTTTCATCGATAAATAAGAAATATTTATCTTTATAGAATATTCTACTTCAGTTATAAAACTACCTACCAATTGATGACCGTTAGGCCTCACATTATTGATGCAATTTTCATTGTATTAGGGATGTGAAAAAAGTGATAATGAACAATTGCGAAAGAAAAATAAGTAAATATATTATCCATATATAAATATAAAGCGCTATAAGAATTAACATTTCCTCTTGTGAACAATAATAATTCAATCTCTCTGACAACTGTCAGGATCATTGTTTTACGAAACCTTAAAACTATCCATAGCTGCCAAATCTAGGGAATGTCTTGAATCCAAAGAGTAGAAATGTAAAATGTCCTATGTTATATATAAAAAAAAGACAAAATTAGCTTAGGGTAGAGTTTCTTTTCCTATAACGGTAATACAAGGTGTGGGGCCTAACAGCCCGTCGACAGCTATATCATATGTTATACCTGTCGAAAGGCTGTTGAGACCAAAAGCTTGTATTTCCGTTATATAAAAATAAACTCTTCCCTCAGAGAATTTTGTCTTTTATTTATAATTTTACCGAAGGGATTATATTATTAACAATGTATATATCTAAATGCTGCATGCATATTGAAAATCAGAATTCTACCCAAAGCCTAACAAAACTTTTCAAAAAATAATTCAAACCACCGATACGGGAGAGATGAAGGTTTTCTTCCCACTCAATATAAGAGAACTCTCCAGTCATCTTATAAATGGCTACTTTGATAGATCCGCGGTTATTTCCTCCATTTCTCTCGAGAACTTTCAATAAAAACTTCCAATTTTAGGTAATTGGAGGGCCGAGCTGCCTGTGGGAGCCATAACACGCTGCCGTCGGGGAGCCGTTGCGGTGACGCTCATTCACCTTCTCCTCTAATTACCCTAATAATTGTTCTTTTTAAAATCGACCTCCGAAATTTGATAGCAATTTTCTTCTTTTGCTCTTTAAATATATTGCCCTCTCTTTATTCAAAAAAAGAAGTATAAGTGTAAATTATATTTGTAGCATAAAAACCCGAACCAATTACAACGTACGCCTATTAGAAGCTCTCCAACACAGACCACAGATAAGGCTAGCGAGCGCTATAATTCTAAACAAATGATAATTGTGCAAAGTTTTTTTGCTGAATTATCCTCTAATAGTTTATAGGTGGGTCATTTTGTTTGAACCAGCCAATTTATTTTCTATAAAAGTGGACGCTAAAAAGATTCCATGTGGAGTATTTATAATTTTATATTTAGGATTGCTATTTAAAACAAATGTGCGATATATTTGGAAAATTTCAGATTAATTAACTTGAGATATTTCACGCTGTTAAAATATTTATGTCTTTTAATATAAAACACTAGCCGAATGAACCGGGCAACGCCCAGGTTTTACCCGATTAAATGTTTTTATTCAAATACTATTCGTTACAATTATAAATTGGCACCGTGGATGTTACTTTTGTGAAACGTCCCGCTCCAAAATTTGTGTGTTTTTAAAATAAATATGTAAATTTTCACAACGATATTTGAAAATTATATTATTTTGATTTTCAAATACTATTCGTTACAATTATAAATTGGCGCCGTGGATGTTACTTTTGTGAAACGTCCCGCTCCAAAATTTGTGTGTTTTTAAAATAAATATGTAAATTTTCACAACGATATTTGAAAATTATATTATTTTGATTTTCAAATACTATTCGTTACAATTATAAATTGGCGCCGTGGATGTCACTCTTGTGAAACGTCCCGCTCCAAACTTTGTGTCTGAGAAGCGGTATTTTTATAGAAAGATGATCTGGCTTTTGTTTTCTGCTCGAATGAATGTTTTTCTGTTAGAATTTTGTTCCTGCGTACAAAATAATGAACTGGTGTCATCCGTGGTCTCTGCTTTTTGGAAAATTTTCCCGATATAATTTTGTATCTGATAATCAAACAAGATACAGCAATATCGTCATCATCATTTTCTGACTAAAAATATATAGTTTTAATAATTGATTTATATATATTTTTAAATAGGCTATCGTCTTCTCCGTATTTTTTTACCTATGTATGGAAATTTAGGTTTGAATTAGTGAACTACTGCGAATTTGTATACCGGACATATATATATATATATACAAACAAACATACAAACATTCATTTATATATATATAGATATATATACTAAAACTAAAGTTTTCTAGTTGGAAAACTCTTTTAAGGTAGTACGAGATTTACAAACAATACTAAGGATTTATACACTATCTTAAAACACGAGATCCAAGGTACAATATTTACTCGACTAGATATTTACTTGGAATCAAATGTTTTACTTCCTTATATGCACAAATCTTGGACGATATTTGTCCTTCTATTTTTATACTTTTGCATTTGGTTATAATAATATATTTTTAATAGTATATAATATATTATTATATATTTGGAGAATTTTTATATCCTCTGAATCAAATAGTATAAATCTGCAAGTTCTAATGCTATGTTTTATTTGAATAATTCCAAGTATATTTCTGTTATTTATATGAATGCGTTGCAGAGTAGGTAATTCTTATCTATCTTCTGTGAGAAATTGGCAACAATTCACATTTTATTTTGGATATTTTACGTTGTTGTACGTTTTCTATATAAACTTTAAACTTTTAGAATTGAGGATTCGTCAATCCTACCCATGTTCGAGGTATATCAATTATTGTGAAGCAGTCAGATATCCAGTCTATTGTTCTATCGAAGTAACCTTTGTGTACTGATCTCTGTTGTTGTTGTCGTGTCCAATGAAGAGCCTCAGATGTCCCCATACATCTCTATCACAGCAGTCCTAATGTCCACTATCTTGGATGTGAAAAGCTGCTGCTCTGGGTCATTTTCAATTTTCTGCAAGGCTGCGGCCATTGCTTGACATGATAATATGTGGGTAAGTGTTAGTTCCACACCAGGACAATTGGTACATGTCCTGTAGGTTCTTGTGCCATCTGGATACTACTGATCCCTAGCGTAGTTAATATCGATTTGAGAAAGAAAAAGTGTTTGAACACGTGTTTTGTAGTACAGTTAGGTAGCTCCAATCACAAAGGATTATTATATTTTTATTCACCTGCAAAATCATCGAAGTGTTTATAGCATTAGCCAATTTGAGGATCGTAAAGGTGGATGATGATAGATATCATAGAACATTGATATATCACAACTACCTTCTTAATTCTTGTCGCTCCTACGTCTGTTCCTAGGTAGGCTCCTTCCGTACAAGATTGAGTTTTTGTACTTCTTGTCGTACCTTGGTTTAATCTGGCTTGGAACAACTGCTACCTCTCTACCTGATGTTACTTACTCTCGCTTATTTCTTGCTTACTTGATCTGAGTTGGGACTATTCCTAACACTCTCATATATACAATCTGTACTTCCTCCATTAATTTATATCATTTTTATCATATCTTGTATGGAGTCAATGTATTGTTCGTCCAAAACTATCCAGATATATAAGTTTCTTCATATTTATATAAAAATAATAATATATTGGCACGAGGGATTATAATTTCGAATTGATGTCATTTTCTTGGTTCTATCCAAGGCCTATCTTTCCTTTACAATACAAGTATTATAATATATATAGTATATTTTAAACATTATAATAATGACACTTTTAGTAGATTTCACATATCTTCCAATTAGCTAGAGCCGATACCTTATAAGATTCTACCCTTCTATTAAAATGTATAGTGTTCCTATTTACTACCACCCCATATTTTGCATATATGCTATATCTTTATTGATTTAACCTGTACACTCTTATTTGTATTTAAACTCAAAATGATGACGTCAAAATAAAAACCGAAAGAGTGGTCAGCTGTTGGCAGCTGCGGGCAGAGGGGAGGAAATAGCCGACGCCCAGATAGGGCTCCCCTTCAGGGCATTTTATGGACGACCCCTGTCAACAGGACAGTTTTAGCAGAGGGTCAGCGCAGTGTGTGCTACCGTGTGTCCATCGGCAGACCGCTTCTGTCTCTCTCTCTCTCCATGTCTCGTTGTTAGGCATCCAAGTTTGTATCATGGCCTCTACCTCTGTCCTGTGTGCTGTCACCGATCACTCTCGGTGCTAACATCTAGCCCTGCCTCTGCTTCTTGTTGTCCGTGTATGGGAAGAACATCAACACTCGCCTCACGTACACGACTGCCAGTTTATCCATACGTCGACAGGATCATTTTCAACAATATTACATATATATTAATTGCATTTACAGCTCTTTCCGCAAGTTTCCATTACATTGATGATAGTAAGCCGGTATTAATGCCTGTTTTACGCCATTTATTTTTCAAAATTTTCATTTTGATATATGTAAAAGAAAGCTTCCTTCGTTACATATCTTTCATTGGGATAACCTCTACCTACATAAAATGACAGTCCACTACAATACATAGTGTGATTCTAAGACTGACCGTAATTCTTTAATATTCTTTGAAGCCTCTGGAACCTTAATAACCATAACTTTAAAGAAATTAGTTGTATACCATCCTTATTAATACCTTAACGTAAATATATAATTTATTTGTGCTTCGCGTGTGTGACTTTCAATCTTTCGATCTCCCTCTCTGATATCATAGGTCATTAATATTTTGAACCCTTCTCTCTTCAATTCCTTCAAGTGATAATCTAAAGATGATGCTATCAAAACATCATCTATAAGACTTGCGAGAATACGTTCAAATAATGTATCCATTCATAATTGAAACTGTCTTGGTAGACAATAGTTTATTTCGTATTCAGAAGTAAAAATCAGTTCGTCATGTGTTTGTAGCATATTGTACAAATATGGCTCCAATCAGACAATAATATTAGATAATTATTTTCTTACTTTATCACAACATTGTTTTAGAATTAGCAAATTTGAGAGGCATAAAGCTGGATGATGATGGATATCTGAATACAGAGAACAATTTAAAGTGATTGATACATGACACATTTACTACATGTATTTATTGAGAGAGTGTGGCCCTCAAATATAAGTTTGTGAAGCAATTTTCGAGATAAGTCTTTTTCATCATTATTTTAAATTCGTATAGTTTAAAAGATTGCTCATTTATTACAGGCTCCTACATAAAAATGAATATAATTGATATAACTATTTATTTTTTGAAAATAGGACAATCCATAAATAAATCTTTGATTGAAAAAGGCATATATTGGATCAGAATATCATTTATTTTACCAATATTTCAGTTGGCTAAACGCCAACCTTTATCAAGGTATAATAATACATGTTATAAAGGTTGGCGTTCAGCCAACTTAAATATTGGTAAAATAAATGATATTTTGATCCAATATATGCCATTTTAATTAATGATATAACTATATGAACACGATATCAGTCTATTTTATTCAGGACTTCGAGTAAGGAAGAAACACAAAATTTCCAATTCTAATATTCAAATATTAATATATTATAATGGCTAAAATATATACAATGATGATTTGTTATTGCCGTACAGAATCTTGCTGCTAGCGAATTCCAGCTTATATTTCGAAACCTTTTTCCTGACAAGTTTCCAAGTGATTAAGGAATTTAAGGCAAAAATAAAATTAATAAGGGAGCTAAATTAATGAAATACCATACCTTGGTTATTGGAGGAACTGAATGCTACTGATAACCTTTCTGCCATATATCGGAAAAAAATACTAACTAAGTTATAAATATCCGCATATTATATTATTTAGATTCTCACGTGTTATGTTCAGGTTAAATTGTACAAACAGGATATATATATTCTCGATTCTATTCTTCGCTTGTGCGACGGCTAGTACACACAAGTTGAAATAATAAAAGTGGAACAATAAAAGTATTAAGAACAACTTGGGTAGGTTGGATATCAGCAATGACGTAGAAATTCAAATGAAATAATAGTCGTCTGAGTAAGATAACCTCGGACCCAGGTGTGTGGAGAAAAGAGCCAATCAGAGACGAAGACGTCGGGTTTCCGGCCACGTCTTGCCACAATCGTCTTGATGATAGCGCGGTCCACTTGCAAATGTCACCACGCTGTGGTTCTTTAAATATTTGTCACCTACTTACTTACTGATATAGCTCTCTTAATGATTTTATTTAATACTTTTATTGCTATGTGATTCACTTCATTTTATAAAAAGTACTGAATAATAAATCCTTGGGGTGTTTATATTATTTGTCTGAAAATAAAGCAAAATAGATGCTATATTTTCAGAACGATTATAACAAGATTTGGTACCGACGCACAATCCAATATATGCCTTTTTACTATCTAATTATCTGTTTCTATTTACATATTTATAATATTGAATAAATTCAAATATTATCTTATTTCTTCAATATTGAAATATATCGTAGCTTACATTTTATTGAAAGGTTTCTTTGATTTTCCAAATATGCCAATATAATGCCAATATACCAATTTATTTAAATTTATAGTCTTCAAAATATACAGTCATACCGAAAAAGCGAGTGAGGAAAGAATTTAAACTTTAAAATTTCCAATCCGAATTATATTCCACCACCATATTTAGGTTTACTTGCAGAACTCAGATTCTGAAGCAGCACCTGAATTTTTCTTCATTCTGGAATCACCAAAATATAAGCGCTTGAATCTTTTTCTGAGCCATTTTTCCAAGTTGACAGAATATTCTACAAATCGAGTTTCGACACATTAAATATATCGGGTTAAAAATCGTGTGACAAACGAACGCACGCGAATTTTCTTTCATAATTCTCTGGTGTGTATAAAGAAAACATTTGGTTAATATATTTATATCTTCTGGTGTCCTTTTTTGTGTGTTTTCATTTTATCATATGCCATATCTTATTGAGACGTCATCATTACAAATTTGCTCCTCTTTTATTCTCATATATTAATAATAATTTCAACTAAATTATGCCCAAATTATTTCTTTTGATTTTATAATAGGTTTGTTAGGTTATTATTCATTTCATTTTCCCAAAACACACCTTCATCACCGGGGGCAAATTTGGTAGTATATTCTAAATTGTGATATAATAACACTATTAGTATATAGTTCTGATATATCTTCTAATTAGTTAAGATCATACCCTTCTATTAAAGTGTACACTGTTCCTATTTGCTACCACCCCCCCCCCCCCATATTTTGTATGATTTGCTATATATTCATTAATATAATCTGTATCATTCTTATTTGTATTTAAACTCAAAATGATGACGTAAATAAAAACAGCAAAGAGTGGTGTTTGGAGACAGCTACGAGTCAAACTTTCAAAGGACATGGCCGCCGTTCAGGCAGGCCCCGGGGTTTTATAGGGAAGAAAAATGAGACCTGGGTCAACACAGCATAGTCTAATCAGAGTGTGATACGGTGTGTCCTTCTATGCAGGCCGCTTCTGGCTCTCTCTCCTTGTCTCGGTGTTAGGCATCCAAGTTTGTGTCATGGCCTCTACCACTGTCCCGCGGGCTGTCTCCGACCTGCTCGGTGCTAACATCTAGCCCTGCCTCTGCTTCTTGCTGTTCACGTGCGGCGAGAAGAACCTCACCACTTTCGCCTCACGACTACGACTGCAGTTTATTTACACGTCGGCTTACTCTGGGTTACAACATACATACACAAATATATACATATATTATATTTATCACAATTCAATATAAACATTTATTTATTTAAATATTTATCATTATATATTCTTATTTGAATTTTTTTAAAGAAAATATATTTTCCTGCTTACGCATTAACCCTTTTATATATACTACCTCTTGGAACATGTTAAACTATTATTTGTTATGTAACAATTATTTAGAAAATATTTAGGTAATATCTGGTGTTTAGTTAGTTCTGAATAACAATATTTGAATGATAGGGGCTGAAGACAGTTAAAATGGCTTTAAATCTAAGCTAATAATTTCAGGGTGATATTTGAATGGCCATAAAGTGGTGAAACGAAGATGATAATTATTTCTTACCATTGAATAAACTAATGTATTGTTATTAAAAAATATTCTTTGTTTATTTGAAAATAAAACTGGGTCGTTTCAAGACGATAATGGATATCAGAATATAAAAGCACAGTTGAATTGGAAATTTTATCAATATGGCAAATATAACTGGTTATATCAGAATGGGATGAGCTCAATAGACTCCGCATCAATTGTAAGAAATAACTGGAAAGGAACAGAAGAATGAACAATGCAGGAGAAATACATCAGAAGACAGACATGGAAACAATAATAATATCTATCGATGGAGGTTTACAAGTTATTTAAGCCTCTAACTGCAATAACATCGCATCTGTTGATATAAAACTATTTTCTGGACATAAATTAAACAATACCACAGTATTCTGGATATGAATATCTTTTCATTTTATTAACGTTGTATCAAGCTTTCGGTCCTCACTGCCCTTCTACAGGAGAGCATAAATAAACAAATAAAACGTCTCCTAAACAATAACAAAGATATTTGTAATAGTTTGGTATCATGCGGCGTTTTATTCGTTTATTTATGTTCTCCTGTAGGAGGGCCGAGATGTCTGATAACTTGGGACTACGTTGATAAAATGAAAAGAAACTCCAGAAACCTGTGAATTGTTTAATTAACATCGTATCTGTTGATATAAGTAACTCCACAATGATACAGTTAAAGTGTGTTGTTATTTATAGTAGTCTGAAAAACACCAAAAGATGCTGACACGACGAAATAACTTCAAAAGATATATCAACCAGTCAAAATGACAGTTTCCAAATAAAAAGCAATTTATTGAGAATTGTAATCGAGGTGCGAGGAGGCATGGCTAACATGATGGCAGGCAGCTATCGCACCTGATTGCCCAGCGCAGAATTAGGAATCCTGATGTCACATCACCTAGATTTGAATAAACCCCGTCCTAAACAATCAGATCATTCCGACCGGAAAATTGAAACAGGAAATTCATCAAAAGGTAATTTTTATTGCATTATCTCGTTTTGTGCAGAGGCCAACTCCACTAATGACATCTTCAACACCGCGGTACACCTGAGATAAATTATTTCTACCTGCCCCTCTCAACTTTGATTCCTTCGTTGGCTTTTTTGGGAGCATTAGGTTTTATATTTGACACAGAAAATTCTATATATCGTAATGGAGCCCAGAATGTCTAGAAATTATCCAGTTTGAAGTGCTCAGAATTTAAAATATTTGTTTTTTATTATTTAGACATGGCCGCTCATTGGATTACAAAGGGCGCATTGCATACACAAGTCGGTTTCTAACTTCGTCAGCTTTATCACCAAATATATATTAACATTTAAAAAAATAATCTAGCAAAATCAATAACCTTTTTCTCTGTAATCCAGCAGAAAGTCAAATTGAAAAAATTGAGGAGGTACCCATTTATTTCTCTTTTATTATATCTCATGTATACACTAAGTATGTAATTCGTTTACTGAAACGCCCTTGACTCGTTATAACAAGAAATTACAATTCTAACATCAAATACATTCAGAAACATTCGTTCTAAAATAATGTGAAACACAGGTAACATATTATAAAATGACCCAGATTGGTAATTATATTTGGGAAATATATTAAATTACATTAATTTTCAAAATAGCGTGTAATTTTATTATTCTGCCTATAAATTCTATTGTGCCGTTAAAATGAAATTTAATTATAAAGTGTTTAGATAAAATATATTTGGGAACCACTGATTAGGATTTTAGATACTGAAACAACTTTAGTGTTAAAATTCGCAGGTGTAAAAGGTTTCACCACATTCTAAGAAAACAAATGTTGCAATACATTCAAATAAAAACATACTTTCAGTAAAATAGATTGAGGTCAAGAGACAATTCGCCAAAAGATGTTACCGATATTGAGGCTAAAAACAAGACAGATAAAGAAGGAATTTTTCATTTCTGTATATCGGGATTCAGACAATAACTCTGAAATATATTACAGTGGCCTTTTTTGTAGACACACAAGATAACCAGGTGTAAACAAAATTGTTTCTGTAGCCTTAAAAAAAGAAAACATATAGCCAATAGTATCAAAGACTTTACAATTCCTCAAGTTTTGTTCCTGAGTTAATTTTAAAAGCTAAATATGTAAAAGTATCCTAAATCGCTCTTATTATACTATGGCAAGAGGCTAATATTTTATAATAGAAAGTTATAGGACTTTGCCAACTCATTTAAATAGAAATCCCCACACAAAAATATTCGACCAACCCAGAAATGTCTTGGATCTCAAGAGTTGAAAGATGAATTTAGTTGTCAAATAGAAATAACGAGTTAGTTCAAACGCTACCAGTATTTAATAAGAAAATTGTTCAGTGTGTTCAGTAGCGGCATCAATCCGAAGGAGTTTTGAGGCGATAATGTGGCTCCAGCAGGTGGTTGGTTAACGACCCCAAATTGAATTAGCTCTGCGAGCGATCCAAGAGACAAATTAGACAGATAAGTAATTATGCTAATTGCGGCGGCGGCAACTCGCTGTGTCAAAACCTATTAGCCGCCGGCCGCTTAGAAACTAATCTGCTGTGGAGAGAGAAGCGTAGACATGTGCAGACCTATTGTAGGTACGGGATTCCGCTTCCTTGTTGTCCTTTTGTAGGGGCAAGGAATCTTGTATGATATACGTCGAGTTTCATAGCTGCAGCATTACTATTCACTTATACCTTGGAATCTTGTAGTGAAGGAATATCACTTCCATGTACAAACGTAGACCTCTTGTGAAAACATAAATATTATCTTCTTGTGCAATATACGGGGGAAGTTAGATAGCTTGTATGTATAGGAATCTTACTTTCTTATATGACCAAAGAATATAACTTTTCTCTTTCTTGTACGGAGAACGCAATCCGCTTGTAGATAAAGAAATATCACATTCTTGTATGGCGAACGTGGACTTGTAATAGGTACAATAATTTCACTTTCTTACACAATATAACGGGGGCACGCAGAGATATATGTAAAACGTTGTTGTACCTCTTTTTAACGTTGTTTAGCCAATCGAAATGTTAATATATGCATATAAATATATATGTCGTAATGTATAATGATCCTGTCGACTAGCTGTGGTATTGTAAATGATCTTGTCGATTGTCTGTCGTGAGGTAGTGTAGCGTGGCATGTTTGGTTAGATGCAGTCGTGGTGGCCACAATGATCAGAGTGGTCACAGACGTGAATGGGATGGCACGAAAGGACGAGCCATGTTGGATGTCACCTCAGATATAGCAGCCGGACGCCGGTCGAGGGGGATCTGATCTATTCTAGTGTCAGAGAGAGACTGGTGGTAATTCGACTATGTTTTTCGGACCGACGGTGGAAACGGAGACCTTTCTTCTGTCTGGCGCCAGCTGTCACTCAATCTGTTTTTTTTTTTATTACATGAAGGTCAAACTGGCGAGTTGAATTGCGTCTACAATTTTGGTTATTACACTATAGCTATATTACATATGGGAATGTCAAGTATATATTGAAATATATTACAAGATACATACATTTTTATCTAAGAACTTTATAATGTATTTATTTGCCCTTTCTTTTAATATTTTTTTACGTTCCATTCGGTTTTTATTTTTGTGTATGTTGGGGTGTGTGTATGTATCCTAATATCGATCTATTTAGGCTAATCATATCTTAAGGCTATTAGCAGAACCAAGATTGAAAATGTGAGACTTCTATGATTACCTAACTATCTACTCAATCATAGAGTCGTACAACAGCTGGGCAGCTGACATTAATCAAGAGCGGTCGGTCGGTCGGCCGCATGAATAAACCAAACTGGCCACTTGATGGAATGGAGCGGTGGCTGCCAAGACAAACATCACAGCTACAACAGGGTCAATATTTGGTGGCCCCGATATATCAATTATTCCGCTGCCATCTTGTTCTTTTCTTTATTCTCTTATTAATACAGTCCCGCGACATGTCGGTTGATAGGACAACGTCCTCCACTGTCGCTGTGCAACTTTCTCTAATTTTAACATAAAATATTGTTTTGACCCCGTTCACTAACACGCTCTGAGCCTCTGCCAAAAAATGCCTTCCGCACTAAATTCAATAAGGAGCATTGTTATTTTTATGCTAGCGTTGTCTCGACCACTAGATCCTATATATAAGTGCAGCTATAAGTCTCTGTTATAACAATCCTTATAAGAGATTTGACACCTTTCGTGGTAATTTAAAGAATGAAAACACTTACTGAGATTATTTTGTAATTTATATAGATATTATATCATCAATAAGACACAGAGCTTCCTTCACGAGTTTCAATATAATATAATCTCCTACTAAGGATTCCTGTGTGTGAACAAGTCATCATTACGACGACGTTGCGAAGTTCACCAATGCCTCCATTACGAGTTCCAATATAAGATAAATTTTTAATTTCTTTCAATTCCTTTTTTGCTAGTATCAATATAGGTTCACTTTTCCGCGTCTCAAACTTTGATTTCTGCGCTAGTTCCAATATAAGACCATGTATTCTAAGCATCTACCAATGCTTTCTTCAAAATAACGTGACATTACTGACCTCTACCACAATACTTCATTATAAGAACACTTTCTCGGCCCCCTAACAATGTTTATCCACACTAGGATTGCTCGATGTAAAATTTAATTGTAATTCTACTGTCCTAAAATACCATTTCTAATATTCCACCCTTCAGTGTAGCATATAAAAGCAGAATGATCCAATATAATATTAGAGCTCTGAAGAAGCGGTCTGGTAGATTAAATTGGTGAAACCGCTGGGAGGGTTCACCACTGGTGAGTCAAGCTCTCCCAATATTTTTTCATCGGGTATTAGAGATTTGATTTATTTGTGAAAAGTAACATTCGCCTCTTGGTTTTTCACATGTTATATATAGATGACGCATTATTCCTTTGTATTAATATATAATCTCGCTACAAGTACCTCTTATTATTTTGCTTATTTTCTGTCTCTTTCCTAAAAGACAAATTATCAGAACCTAATTCAAAGAGTAATATTTTATTAGTAACCCTATGTGTGCCCTAATTATCTTTAATTATCGATATAATGTTTATAGAATTTTCAGATACGTTGTTAAAGCAGTCACGTAATATATTTATAAATTTTAAAAATAAATTCCTGTTTTTTAATTAAATACATACATGACTTTATTAACTTTATTAACATCATGAAACGCGATATCCCAAACTCAGGGATATTTGCGCCAATACATTTCACTGCATTACAGCAATTCGGCTATATACAATCCTGTTCAATTCATTATTCTACATAAATTAACTAAAGAAAATTGTCCAAAGAGAAAAACAAACAACAAAGCAAAACACACAGAGCAAGCATCGCAGTTCTTTTTTTTTTTTCTAAGATTCCTTCTCCTTTTTCCAATTCAAGAGAAAGTTGTATATGTATTTACAAAATTGATCAAAATTTTTATACTTTTCTTTTTTGTCTACAAATTCATCAAGCTGTCCAATACGACCAAATCTATTTTCCCTAAAATCCCGGAAAATTGGGCACTCCAGAAGTAGATGTCTCGCGTCTTGAATTTCACCTCCGCAGAAGCATCCTGGTTCCTTCACGGCGCCGATAGTTGCCAAAAATTTCCCAAAATTGCCATGATCTGTAATGAATTGGATATTATAAAAATTTGGACGGAAAAATCTTGGAATTCCTAATACGAAAAAGCTTCTGAAAATTTCATTAGTGTTCTCAAAAATTTCATTCATTTTTGCGTGTAAGAATGATTTGACTATACTTGGAGCATAGGGTTCGTAAGTAATTAGATCTTCAATGGACATTTGAGCTAGATCAAATTTGATTATTCTGGATTCTATATAATCTGTTAGGAGTGGAATTTTTGCCAAGCTATGCACACAGTTTGATGAAGTGGTTTTGTATGCTCTAACTGCCCATAAAATGATCTGGTACTGCATGGAGTTCAGTTTTTGTTTACAACGATTGTTTAAATATTTGAACCAAATTTCAGAACCGTATGTAAGTACAGGCCTAATGATTGTTTTGAATAAAGTTAACCTCTTTTCAGTGTCTAAACCCCACATATTGCCACTTAGTGAACATAATAAATTTTTCATACGTCCTGCCTTACACAGAATATCATTAACATGCGGTGTAAAGTTAACTTTGTTTTTCCATTTGTGATTAGAAAATTTCATTCCCAGAATTTTTACTTGCTTGACCGGCATTATTATATTGTTATTAACCTTAATAGGTATTTTTTGTCTGTTATGTAGGTATAGCATATTAGTCTTCTCTGTACTGATCGTTAATTTATTTCTATTACACCATTGGATCACATAATTTAAGGTGTATTCACTTGCGGTTTTTAGTCCTTCAATAGTCTTATTCCAGCAAATTATTGTAACGTCGTCTGCATAACATATAATATCTGCATTCATTGAATCAAAATTTATCAACAAATCATTTAGCAAAATATTCCATAGAAGTGGAGATAAAGGTCCACCCTGTGGACATCCTTTAGTTAGTTTCTTATAAAAAGTTTCTGATTCGTATGTAAATTTCACCTCCCTTTCATTATTCAAATAAGATTTTATGATCCGTATTAAATCTGAAGGAACATCATCATTATCCATTCTTTTTATAATAGCAGGCCACCATGCATTGTCGAATGCACCCGCAATATCTATAGCTATCAAGGAAGTCAATTCTTTTTGTTTATGTTTCAATATAGTTTCTATAATTTTATCCATTCCAGTGATTGTTGATCTAGATTTCATAAAACCATGCTGCCTTGAGCTCATTAAATTATTCTCTAAATAATAGTTACTTAATTTATTTTTTATTATATTCTCAAATGTTTTAGATAGATTAGATGTCAATGATATAGGTCTATAACTTTTATTTATTTCATAATTCGTTTTGCCTGGTTTTGGAATTATTTTTAAGAATGATTTTTTCCATTCATCCGGATAATATCCCATTTCTATACATTTATTGAATAATTTATGCAGAATTGGGATTATTTTTATTTTAGCCTGTCTAATCATATTGTTACTAATGTAATCAGGGCCCGGTGCTTTTTTAATATTTGTTTTTAAAATTGTTTCCTCTATTTCCTTAGATTCGATATAAACACTACTTTTATTTTTATATTTAGGCGTATAATTTCTAATCAAAATATGATCATCTTTATCCAAACCTCCAATATCATCCTGAAATAGATCGTTCATTAAACTTTTTATTTTGTCGGTCTTTAAATGATCTGGTAAATTATCTATTAGTGGTAATCCTAAATTTCTATTTTTCGATCTCAATGACTTGAATATCCTATAAGCATTACCAAATGAGTTATTTGAATGACTTTCTTCTATAAAAATTCTCCAACTCGCTCTTTTTGCCTTTTTACTTTTATTTAAATATTTATTTCTCATTGATTTATAGGTCTTTTCAAGGACCTTTCCATGTCGGTAATACAAATTTCTAATATAGTGGAAATCGTTTTTCATTTTCTCCAGCTTCCCATCCCACCAGTATGTATTTGTTTTATGATTTCCGCTTCTTGTCTTGACATTTAGTGACAGATAAGCTGCCTCTTTAATTATTTGTGTGAGAGTCTTTACAATGTTGTCAATATCTTTGATGTTTGACGCGTGGTTTATCATGGTGATAATATTATCTACGTCTTGTATTGCTATTTTTTCGGTAAATGTTTTCCAATCAGCATCTTTTTCTATAAATTTCCATGTTGAGTTTTGAACTGTCCTTTGCCTGTTAAAATTGTGATAAATGTCAAAGGTTATTGCTACGTGATCTGAAATGTGCGTCAATATAGTCGTCTTCCAGTTTTGTACCAAACCTATTGATTTTTTGTTTGAAATCGTAAGATCTATAAAGCTAGAATTTCGGCAGGTGGGTATCTTAAGATTATGAATAAATAGGTTATGTTCATCTATGATGGAGTGGAATTTGAAACCATTGGAGTTTGTTGTCGGATCAAACCAGACTGGGTGTCTAGAATTAAAGTCACCACATAGTATAATAGGTTGTTGATTGTAGGTCTCCAGAAGCTCTTGGATAAATTTTCTATGAGTGTCATTAAATCTATGTGGATGTATATAAAAGTTTGCGATAATAGTATTTGATTTTGCTGAATTTAAAGAAGTGGTTGTACAAAAGGAGTTTGTGAATTTATTGATTTTATTAAATTTTAAACTCTTATTCATAAAGATCGTTGCAGTATAAATTTGTTCATCTGTCGTTGAATGCACTATATGAGATTCCAAATCGAAAATTACATCTCTATCAATCAGATAAGGTTCCTGTATTAGGATGATATCTGGTGGGTTGTCTTTTATAGAAGCTTGAAGCTCATTCAGTGCCAAGATACTTTTTCTTACATTTTGTTGTAAACATTTAATTCCTTTTCCCTGCATGAAATTCAAACTAAATAAACAAAAATCTTAGCTGCGAAATTTGCCTAATTGTCGGTTGGATCATATCTCGTTCGTTGGATAATGAATTTTCAGATACGTTGTTAAAGCAGTCACGTAATATATTTATAAATTTTAAAAATAAATTCCTGTTTTTTAATTAAATACATACATGACAACTACTTTAATAGTCTTGAGAGAAATGTCTATTACACCTTCGTGCCATTTCATAGAGGAATTTCATGGAAATTGGTTAAAAATTTTAGGCGACATCCTAGAACCATATATATATATATATGTCATAATTTGTATATAACTGTATGCACCCCCGACCCACTATGTATGTACAATGTATGTTTTAAAAGGATTTAATAAAAGAACAAAGGTAACTGGAGGATAGAACGCCTTAGAGAGAAACCTAGGAAGTAGGCTTAGAAGAGAAGACAACTATTAATAAAGTCACAGTCAACCTTATGACCCCGGAAATCGTAAAAGCTAAGTTTAACGATCAGTATTTCCTGGGCAGGGTCGGTCGTATCTTCCGCCAAAGAAATAAGCAAGGCCCACTTAGGAAACAATACCTAAGTAGGTCAACCAATAGAAAACGGGCCATGTGACATCTTCCTACCAATTAGGAAACAACACCTAAGTAGGTCAACCAATAGAAAAAGCCCACGTGACAACTTCCCGCCAATGGGAAAGAAGAAAACTCTTCGTGTTAAATCGAGAAGGCAGGATAGTTAGTAGTCGCTTCGCTCCCACCGAGTTCGGATCGAGTTTTCGACTTGCTCTCACCAAGGTAACCTCTGCTCTAGAGACCTCTCTCTCCGCTCATCCCATAGATAAGTCCAATCTTCGCCATGTGATCAACTAGTTAATAATCCAAAAATCGCTCCGCTTTCTCAAGCTTTCTTTCCTCCAAACCAGTTGCCTTTTATTTTCAAACCCCATCACGTGTCCTGATTATTCCTAACTGTATGCTTCACTTCCCACTCAAACGACTGCGTTTCAACCAATCCTCACCATTCTCATCGAATAACAAGAAATTCCGCAACGAAATTGTCACAGAACGGTTAAGTCGACAGGATAAAGATATTATGGAGCTTAATCAGGATTCCATAGGCGTAAAGTCGGACGGCCCGACGAAAACAACGGAAGAAAGGCAGGAAGTAAGAGAGGCGGGCGAGACAACTGCGCCCCTAGCGGACGTCGTCACCCAGCTGTCGACGCTCTTGACCCGAGCAAAGGTTTCTGATGGAGCCGAGGCGACAATCCCGCCTTTCGATGGCACATACAGCGCGACCCAGTTTTTCCAGGCGTTCGACCGAAAAATGGAAGACGCCTCCATGGGAGAACAAGAAAAATTACTCCGCCTACCAAACTACCTGGTGCGACAACCCCTGGAGCTCTTCAGGAAACTTCGGCTGGCCGACCGGAGCTATTTCCAGGTGAGGCAAATCCTCCTAGATCTCTATCCTGAATCAAGCGAAGCGTCCTTTGCGAAATATTTCGCCATGAAGCTCACTGGACAAGCCAACTTAGAGACCTACTACCGGGAGAAAACCGCCATGGGATTGCAACTAGGACTTCCGCAGGAGGTGATCCTCGAGACGCTGACAGAAGGGCTGCCATTCAACGACCAACGCCTAGTCCGCGTAGTGCCTCCCGAGAACCTAGGAGAGTGGTTCCGACTGGTACAGCGGATCCACGGGCCCAGTGTACCGACAACGCGACCCAGAGAAGATCAACCACCCACAATGTCGGGTCCGTATCACAGCACACCCCGACGCCCAGGTGCATGGAATGCACCTCTTCCGCCGTACAACTGCAAGTTCTGCGGCGCGAGGCACTGGCACAGCGAATGCCGACATCGACCAGTCCCGGCGACCCACGAAAAAGTGCGGACAGTGCAAACGGTCCCAAAATCACCAGTCCCGATTCCACAACAACCAAGTCAAGCCAGAGACCCCCCAGCCGAGCAGACTTTTCGAGACTGAGGTAGGATCCCTAAACCAACTGACTGTCAAACTTTTTCTAGCCCCTAATATACCATGCCCCTTTTTAATTGATACAGGCGCCAGCCTGAATATAGTGCCATATAATCTTTATCATATATTAAAAACCCACCTGCCTAATTTAAACCTTAAGGGACACTAACTGGATCTCCAAACCCTAAACGGTTTTGCAAAAACCATGGGTAAACTGTCTATCCCACTGACAATAGGACAAATATCCCTAAGAGAGAATTTCCATGTAGTGAATGCACCGTTACCATTTGAAATTCTTAGCATTAATAGTCTCCACAAATTCAAATTGGCAATAGATTTTAATAAATGCACTATATTCCAGCTGGGCGCCCCATTGTCTACCCCATCCTACCATTTTAACAATGTACCAAATGTATGCACGTACTGGCAGTGTCAGGCGATGTCACAAAGATCTCACCATACAGCCAAATCTTCCGCCTATGACAACCATTGCGTGCATTCATTGAAAAACACCCCCTTACCTACATGCCCTTTTTTCACTAAGGCCAATTGCCTTTTTTATATGCCATCAAATAACAAAGCCACAACGGCTTTAACTTGTAAAAAACCTGCCCAAAACATGTCAATACAGCGGGACAACTCGCATACCAAGCACATAGGTGAGCACACACCATCGCACAACTCTCACATGACCAACCCACACCACGAACTCGACACTCCCATTAATACACAACAAAATCCTTTGCCACATGCATACTACAACACAACATCTAACACTCACTATACACCGCAGTTCACAACACTTCTACAAAGATACACTCACATTTTCACACAGAACAAATTCAACGTACCATGCTTACGGATTCCACCAGTAAAATTACCCACGAATTCCGATAAAATAATTACCATACGTCCATATCGTGTTCCGATATGTGACCAACAAGAAATCCGTAATCAAGTCCAACAAATGCTGGAGAACGGCATCATAGAGCAATCTTTTTCACCTTTCTCGAGCCCTGTCACCCTCGTCACTAAGCGCGACAAGACCAAACGGTTTTGTATCGATTACAGGAAGGTGAACGAACTAATCAGCTCTGATGTCCAACCCCTCCCGAGAATCGAGGATATCCTAGACCGCCTCGCACAGGCCAAATATTTCTCCACGGCAGACATATCCTCTGCGTATTAGCAAGTCCCAATACATCCCGATTCTCGACCACTGTTAGCATTTGCCACCCTCGAAGGGTTATACCAACCCACTCGACTACCTTTCGGATTAAAAACCAGCCCTCAGATCTACGAAAGAGCCATAAGTCAGGTCCTACAGAGACACGGACTTGACTGTGTGGCACATTACTTTGATGATTTCATCATTTACTCCAACATATTGGAGGAGCATCAAAACCACCTGCGACAATTTTTCGCCTTTTGCGAAGCAGAGAAGCTACAACTTAACTTCGTAAATTGCGAATTTTTTAAGCAGTCCATAGATTTTCTAGGTTACACCATTACAGCTGGTACAATTACATCACTCACACGTAACACCGACATTATTCACGCCATCAAACAACCACACAACCGAAAAACACTACAATCCTTTTTAGGCGCTGTGAACGTCTATAACAAATTCATTCCGGTATACGCTCGCTTGCGAGCACCACTCAATAACCTCCTCAAAAAGGATGTCGTGTGGAATTGAAATGAAGCTTGTCAAGAGGCGTTCATTGACCTGAAAGGAAACCTCACACAACACCCCATTTTACACCTTCACAAAGAAGGTCTGCCATGCCAAGTGTATTGCGATGCATCCACCCTCGGTATAGCAGGCATTCTCAAACAAGTTCACCCTGACGGGAACGTATATCCAGTTCAATATTTCAGCCGAACATTGCGCCCACACGAGAAAAACTACTCCATCTCTGAACTTGAGTGCTTAGCAATCGTTGAGAGTGTGGAGAAGTTTCGCATCTACCTTATGGGCAGAAAATTTACTATATTTTCTGACCATCACGCCTTGCAGTGGCTGAAAACCATCAAAAACCCGTCCGGCAGACTGTTTCGATGGAGTTTACGACTATCGAGTTACGAATATGAGGTCCGCTACATAAAGGGAAAACTACAATATGAAGCAGATCTCTTGTCCCGTAACCCGTTTTGTGGATTCTTGGACGCCACCCTTATCAAGACACACCAACCTCCTCCATCGAAAGAGTCTAGTTTGACCATTGATCGTAATGGATTACATACAGTTTCCCGAAAAGGTGTAACCAAGATTATAATTCCAAAACCCCTCATACAACAACTCTTACAAACAGTACACACACAATACAATCACCCCGGTATTTCACAAATGTCACGACTCATCTCCACGCAATATTACTGGCAAGGTATGTCCAAAGATATTAAACGAAAGGTTAAGACCTGTCCCACCTGCCAGTTAACAAAACGGCCATTGGGACCCACTTACGGGGAATTAAGTCAACCTCCGGAAGCCAAAGAACCCTTTGACCTATTATCCCTTGACACCATAGCAGGATTTGCCAAATATGGCAACACCAAAATATACCTCCATGTGGTAGTCGATCATTTTTCGCGCTACGCGTGGACTTTTCCATCTAAATCCACCAGCATCATCACCTACCAACAGGTACTTAAGCGAGTATTACAGGATGGCTCTCCAAAACGCCTTCTTACGGATAGAGCCCCTGCTTTCACTTCGCCAAAATTTCGTAGTTTCCTGCTTAATAGAAATATTCACCCATTACTCACAACCAGCAACAATCCACAGGCCAACGGTCTATGTGAACGCCTGAACGCCACCCTCACGGGAAAACTTAGGCTATTACATCTAGAAAATCCTAAGATCGCATGGACCAAGTTGGTCAAAAGAGTTACAATTATATATAACAAAACCCCACACTCTACCACAGGTTTTCCACCCATCTACTTAATGTTTGGTATCCTAACCCCAGAACTCTCTGACCATAGCACACCTTACCCAGATATCGACAAAGCTAGAAAAATTGCACACACACGCACACAAAACAAGCATTTACAAGACAAAAACATTTATGATCAACGACACAAACAACCACATTTTGAAGTAGGTGATCTAGTGTTAGTAAAATTATATCACCACCCAAATACAGGGAAACTTGCGCCATATTTCACAGGACCCCACACAATATTAGAAATTATTTCACCAAATGTGGTCCGTATAGATCGACCAAATCAACCTCTTCAAAGAGACAATGACACAATCCACGTCAACAAACTTAAGCTGTATACAGAAACAATCCGTTATATATCACCACCCGCCGTTAGCACATATCACATAAAGCACGAACCCGATTCCACGTTCCCATTTAAACATTTAACACCCGAATTATTCCCAGCAGAGTCATTAAGGTTCAAACCCACCAGCCGCGAGCCTTTCAGGCATTTAGACCCTGACATTTTTGCAACAAGGCGATTTGCATCACTCTTCCCCGATGTTAAAAACTGCAAACCTGACAACCAGTTCAATCATATCACACCACTCCCCAAAGATATCAAACAGTGCGAAATTGAACGACCAACAATGAATAAGGTTCGAACAAATATTTCAGAATCAACATTTATAACAATATGGAAGAACATGGGTCAATACCCTATCTTTCATCTGATTTTTATCCTTTGTTTGCTAGCTTTACCATACAAATATATCCCAGTTTTATTTCTTAGTTATTTGTTTATCTATACCATGCCCTCTCATAGAATTTTCGAACTACAAGAGGCAGTTTTTAATTTTGGACAAACATTTATAAAACTTCTCATAATTTTAGGAAACATTTTTGCAGAAAATCTAAATAAATTCCGAGGAAATAGAAGTAACTGAAAGTAACAAGATCCGAGCCGCACACACAAAGTCAAATAGGAAACAGGACGTAGTCCCGCGAGGTCATAAAATTCGAGTAAGACAGCAAATGCAAATAGAGGAAGCGTAGTCCCCCACTTCCGGATCCAATTACTTGCAAATAGTGGGTGGGTAATTTTAGATCGGATCCTGCTTCCCCGACACACCCCACTTCCGTATCTCTAATTACAATGAGAAAGTCACCTATTGAGATCAACTGGGAACCTCTCTATGCCACCGATTTTGGATTCCAGTACGAGCCTGCGTACCGACTTTTGCAAAATGTAGTCCAATCGCCTTATCACAAGAAAATTAAACAAGGTACACACACAAACATTCTAAATGAGTTCCCATCCCTATTATAACTAATCATAATTACTTTACAGACTCCCAAAAAACATTACATATTCCTCCTACACGTAGATATCACAGACCTTAGGATCTCGACAACACATAGAATTCGCTCACACATTTCTTACACAAAAATCTTCTAACATTTTTCACAATACACACAAAGACAAAAATTATACATAAAGGTTATATAGATTTCCATGTCTCCTGTACACATAGCATAAACGCGCACTTGAGGACTAGGATCACGTTTTCCGCCTAAGTGTCGCTACAGATGAGACAAAAAATTTACAGGGCATAATTGAGCAATTAATACATCTAGATCAGGGCATGTAGATACAAAAGGGTTCAAACCAATACACCTTATTGTTCATATTAACTATTTTCATTATTTTCTTTCAATTAAAATTTAAAATATTTAACCAATTTAACAATTTATTCAATTTATTATCACTTTAATCATTAATTATCATTTTTAGTTACCACTTAGTTTATATTATCATAGTTTCAAAACAACGAAAATTCACTGGTTTTCTTTTAAAATTAGATATTATATTTTACTTTGATTTACAAAAACATTTTTCTTTTTTTTTTTTTTTTTCACCATACATCAAGCATTCATTTTGATTTCTTCCAACCTTTTATATTACTTTTGATTTCTTCAAAACACCTTATGAAATTTCCTCGTTTTCTTTTCCCAAAATTCGAGCAAAAAGTAATTAGGCATTTTTCTTTGTCACCATGCAACAAAACATTTTTTTTCCCTTTTTCTTTTTCAACCAAACACATTCAATTTTGATTTCATTCAACTATTTTATTTTTATTTTTATTTTGATTTCAAAACACCTTATGAAATTTCCTCGATTTCTTTTCCCAATCTCGAGCAAAAATTAGTTAGGTAATTTTTTTTTTCCTTTTTCTCACCATGCATCAAGCATTCACTTTGATTTCTTCCAACTTTTTATATTATTTTTGATTTCTCAAAAGCCTTAATAGAACTCCCTCGATTTTATTTCCAATCTCGAGTAGAATATCGTTTAGGCGCATTCTCTTTTCTTTTAGCCCACTATGTACCATAGTATTCATTTTGAATACTTACAATTAAAATTTTTTGATTTCTATTAATTATACTCAACCTATATCATCAACACCATTCTATTTTACCTCTTATATCACCACCAATGCTTGTATATAGCCTCTCAATACCCACAACTAATTTTCCCACAAAATTATTTTTTCCTTTACAGAATTCTCTCAGGCTAACCCCTTCTTGAATTCTTCACATGTAGGGGGCGCATCTGTCATAATTTGTATATAACTGTATGCACCCCCGACCCACTATGTATGTACAATGTATGTTTTAAAAGGATTTAATAAAAGAACAAAGGTAACTGGAGGATAGAACGCCTTAGAGAGAAACCTAGGAAGTAGGCTTAGAAGAGAAGACAACTATTAATAAAGTCACAGTCAACCTTATGACCCCGGAAATCGTAAAAGCTAAGTTTAACGATCAGTATTTCCTGGGCAGGGTCGGTCGTATCTTCCGCCAAAGAAATAAGCAAGGCCCACTTAGGAAACAATACCTAAGTAGGTCAACCAATAGAAAACGGGCCATGTGACATCTTCCTACCAATTAGGAAACAACACCTAAGTAGGTCAACCAATAGAAAAAAGCCCACGTGACAACTTCCCGCCAATGGGAAAGAAGAAAACTCTTCGTGTTAAATCGAGAAGGCAGGATAGTTAGTAGTCGCTTCGCTCCCACCGAGTTCGGATCGAGTTTTCGACTTGCTCTCACCAAGGTAACCTCTGCTCTAGAGACCTCTCTTTCCGCTCATCCCATAGATAAGTCCAATCTTCGCCATGTGATCAACTAGTTAATAATCCAAAAATCGCTCCGCTTTCTCAAGCTTTCTTTCCTCCAAACCAGTTGCCTTTTATTTTCAAACCCCATCACGTGTCCTGATTATTCCTAACTGTATGCTTCACTTCCCACTCAAACGACTGCGTTTCAACCAATCCTCACCATTCTCATCGAATAACAAGAATTTCCGCAACGAAATTGTCACATATATATATATATATATAAAGAGGTGCGTAAGGTTCAATTAGTAAAATAAAAATAAAATTACAAAGAATGAGTTTCTTGTATTTAATGATTTACGTTTCAAGCTTTAAAATTAGAATTATATTTTGAAAACAGGTATGTAAATATGTGTTTGTATATAACCAGTTGATCCATCTAGATTCATTATTTGTTTTTTTTTCCTGTAGAAGAAACGTTAATACCCAAGAACTTGAAACGTAAAGCATTAAATATAGGAATCTCATCCTTTTGGTGATTTTATTTTTCTTTTTCTAACAATTATAGAAGGATTTTAATTTGGTAAGGTTTAATTGACTATTCAAAACTTCAAAAATAATTATTATTCAACTGAAAACGAGAAATGTAAATTCCTGTAGTTCCATGAGAAATGCATAATATATGAAATTTGAATAAAATAACATGCTTGTCAGTTGACTCTACCTAAAATGTCACTTCACACAGAATATATCCAGAAGGGCTGTTTGTAAAGGTCCCAGAGGAATCAATGGAGATTTATCGGTGTGCATATCAAATGGCGCAGCGTCACAATTAATATTCTATAAAGGATATATTATTTATTTTAATAATATCGGATTTTTGAAATTGATTCTTTTCTATTTGTTTTTCTTTGAAATATAATATGCGTGAAAAATTATTAGACAGTATTGAATTCCAAAATATATATATATATAAAAATGTTTACAACTCCTTATAAAAAGTTTTACAACATGCAAAGCCAATAAAGAATGATAGATGTGGCTGACAAGTGAAAAGATGGACAAATTGATGCTTAACTGAGGGGGTCACTGACCAAAATAGAATCTTCTAGAAAGATATAATTGATTAATACTGGGACGATGTCTCAACACTCCTTTCGGCCTTTAAAAAACCTGCCATTTTGAGGGTGTAGAGGTTTGTTTTGGTTTCCGGTGTGGAATGGGCAGACGTAGCGATCCCCCGTTTCCCCTCGATCAGCTTCTATATGTGTTATGTTGAAGTCTTGAGTTCTCTCTTCTTTGCCCTGAGGCTGAACTGAAGCGGCGGCTTGAAACCGGTTAAGGTGATAATAAAGGAATTTTCGTCTTCCACTTCTATTATTGAAGTTTCTAAGGCTATTGAGGAAGCCCTCCTTGCGCGCGGTCGCCTCAAGGTTGACTTCCTGTCCCTCAGGCTCGCCCGGGCGACGCACGTCTTCATTCGTAGTGTCTGTGGTATCCTGTCTCACAAGATGCACACTGATGGTAAAAGTTCACCAAAGCGCCTAAATGCGCTAACGGTAGAGGTGCGCATTTCAGGTGCAGACCACTACCGCATATCGTGCTCCTGGCTAGATATAAAAGTGTCTTATTCATCCTTTCTGCAAGGCTATTTTGTCAGGATATATATATCATTGTGTGTTGATTAACAATTTCAATACTCTCGCAGAAATAGCCCCATTGTTTTGAACAACGTCCCAACCATTATCTGGGCTTAATATTCGAAGATTTATATTGATTTGTTTCTAGGATTCCTGAATCCACTCTTTGAATCTTTTCAGAGTTTAACCCTTATTTCTCAGGGAAAATACGCTCACATAGCGTGTAGCTTCACCTATGATACTTAAAGTGTACTTAGCTCCTCCCTAGCTCACTGTATCAAATGGACCCATTCGGTCTGCATGCACCAAGTTCAAAGACATGATTTTCTCATCCTTCCTGTGCTGAGGGAACTGTAGGCGGCAGGATATTCCGATCAAGCAGTCTTGGCAGTTTTCTTTTACTTCATCACTTTACAATTAAGTCCTCTTACACTTTCGGTTTCGACCATTCTGACTATTCAATCCATATTTACATGCATTAATATTTTGTGCCAGAGGTCCAGTGGAGTTAATTTCTTTTTATTTTTCAGAAGCAAGAAAAGCATAATCATCTTGATCTGGTGGTGTAGATGGAGTAGTTTGTATGTAGAAAGTCTACTCTAAGTTTCTTTCCCACCGTTAAGAGCTTGACCATCCTTTCCATAATGTGGAAACATTTCTTGTTAAAAACATCTTTCTTGCAGTTTTTGTCATTTAAGCACTGAAAGAATACGGTGACAAAATTATCAATATCTCGATTTTCAATGTTGGCTTTGACTTTACCGATTCGACTAGCTTTTGTCGAAGAGCTATTTTAAAAAGTGAAAATACTCAAATGTCCATTACATTCTTCAATTTCAAGAAATAGTCTTTGTGTGTTGGGAGTCATATAGTGTGTGGTTGTACCGGAATCTATAATAAACGTCTCAGAAGTGGCTCCAAGCAACGCCCACATTTTGCTGACATCCTCACGCCTTTATTCTGGTTAAACCTTTTTCAGCTATTGTTAGTTTCAATATATACAATAATTTCGGTATTCATTTGCATAATGTCATTTGCTTCCATATTTGAAACAGACAATCTTCGCTTTGCATACCTTTCTTTTTTCAATAAATTTTTATGATGTATTAGGAGCCATGGAGTTCAACCTTCAGGAAAATTAGAAGACCTCCTTTCGGCTTCTTCTAGCAATAATTATTTGACTGTAGAGGTTTTGAATTCTGGAAAGTTACCTATTGTCGAAACAAATGAATCCCAACCTTCGGTTAATCCACCCAGAAGAACCATTGCCAGGTCTCTATATTGTCGTCAATTGAGGCTAAATCATTCACTAAATAATTCATTTCCCTATGTATCCTTCCGGGTTATTATTACGAGCCAGATTTTCGGAGCATTATTGCCAAAGTTTTACAATACGGTACTTACAGACAACCAATAGTTTATTTCAACTCCCGACCTTTCAGTGAATTCCTGTCACTCCCTCAGGGGAATGGTAGTGAAAGGAAATCCCTGAAACATCGGGAGATAAACTATTGGTCGTTGTGGCTGGGATTTTCTCCGAATCAACTTCCAACCAACAAATGATCTTCAAAACGGTACTTACTATTTTAATAAAAAATAAAGGTCACCTCTCCGATCAAAATAGACGTCAAACCTAGACGCCATCTATTGACCGTCACCGCAAGCTGGGGGATTCGGATCAGTGACAAAGCCAGCTTTGTAAAACTGAGAACCGTTCACCTGAGACCATGGTTTCTGTCTAACGGCCCTCGTCAGCCCATGGCGAACTTTATTCCATGGGATCCACAAGAAATATAATGGAATCTTCACAATCTGCCAAATAGGTGTTTAGTTGGCTAAGTGGCAAGGCAAAATCTATAGAGAGATTATATAAGTAAATTTTTGCCAGGAGGATATTGATCTATAAAATTAAAGGCCACCTCTCCCGTCAAAATAGACGTCAAAGCTAGACATCATCTATTGAACGTCGCCGCAAGCTAGCGGCCTTGAGTCGATGACAAAGCCAAAACACCAGCTTTGGCAAACTGAGAAGCGTCCACCTGAAGTCCAAGTTTCCATCGATATATTTTTGAAGAGAAAGAAAGAATGAAAATAAATATATTCTGGTTACTTACGTTTTGGAACTTCCTTAAATAATAAAAAAAAAATTAATGGCATCAGTTTCATAATATTTGTTGAAAGACTTTTCTAGAATTTCTTCTCAAATAATACCCTGGCTCATCAACGTAAACTAAATATGCTCTATTTAGAAATAAATAGGATTTAATTTTAATATATTTACAGAATGAATAAAAATAAAATTGTACGTACGATACTGGACACACCACAGCAACAACTATTGTAAGTGAGCGCACGTTGTTGGGGAGACCAATCAACACCATTTCCATGCCATCACTTTTTATGATTGAAAAAAACGTCAAATAAAAACAATTAATTGCGCATGTATGTGTTAGAGAGCCTTAAGAATATAAGAAGATAGTCTTTGGATATCCTGAAATTCATATTCCAAAAAGATCTAAATATTCACCCCTAATATGTCAATATTCAGCGTTGGTCATCAAAGGGATACTTTAATTTTACAAAGATATTTTCAAGGAAATGGAAAGGCCAATAATATAAATGAAAAAAATTCGGAATTCGACAAAATAATATACCACCGCAAAATTCAACCAAGAATACAAAGCTATATCTCCATTCAGCTTTGAAGACAAAGATACATGAATTTCCCATAACAAAAAAATTGGGAATCGTTGGATCCAAAGAAATCTTCTATTCAGTTTTACAGAAATGATGTGAAAATTATCTTGCTCTACATCTCCAGAATGTTGTGAAAATGTATGACCATTGTGAGTTGATCGACAAACTCTGTTTATAAGAAGTGGCTAATAATCAAGAAGTGGTGACGAAATTTGGACATGTCATACTAATTTACATCAATATTGTGATCAGCAGAACACATTTTAATATGGAAGGTACTGATTCTAAAACATGTTTCACATAAATATCTTATATTTTGATTTGTATTACAATCTCCACTCTTCCTCTTCTTGAATTCGAATGTTACCATTTCGATTATTCCTGTGTCGCTGTGTTCAGAGAAACCAATCCCAATAAATGGCGTGGAAGTTATTAAAGAAGGCGCCATTAAAACAAACTAAGCCCATAAAGAGGCAATTGAGTGGCCTTGACCGCGGTTAATTATGATGGGGCAGTAAATCAGTCCAGGTGCCCTCGTAAAACTTCAATGGGGTTTAAATCGGGAAGATAAACAGTTGAATCTCCTGATTTGTATTCAGTGACTCAGCCCCATTAGATCGATGTCCCGTGGACTCATCACAACTCTTGGCTTCTGATTCCTTACCTACCTCAGACTGACCTTGTAATACCTACCTTATATAACACAATAGCTGAAGATAATAAGATTGGACTCACTTACGCAAGTTCTAACTTTCGAGATCCTCTCCACAACACTAAAGTATTCAGGAATTGGTAGAGAAATGTTGATAGTTACATTTTTAAATGCAACAGATATATTATTTGTAGAAAATAAAGTATACTATGTCTCAAAATTGACAAATTTGTTCCACATGGCCAAATGATTTCTGCATAGAAGCAACTACACTCAATGGTGACCTACAGAAATTGATATTCCGCCATGATATCACAATTGCTATTGAATGGTCTTGAATGACCAACGATCTCTGTTCTTCCCAGCTTACCATATAGAGCCATATATATGTCATCTTGTATTAAGAATTGAAAGTTGGCATAGATCGCCATACATCGAGAGATGCAAAAGATAAATAAAAAATTTCAAAGTCCTTCACTTTGGAGAATCATTAGGCCATTAGACAAGAATATATATTTTCAGATAGAATATATAACTATGTTAAAGAAACGATGGAATTGGAAATTTCTTGTCCGTCCTCTCTCACTCTGACCATATATCATCCAGCTATTTAAAAAATCAGTGAACGTGTTATACACCGTAAATATAGCCTCGACAACGGTAGGACTTCAAGTAAACCAGCCAAGTGAAGGGGAAGTTTTGAATATGATTTTAAAGTGCGAGTTTTAGAGATTTTCTTGGGGATTCTGATAAAAGCGCTTGGCTATATAACGGCGCATTTACTAAACCCACACACAGGTAATACTTCAAAATATAATAATAAAATTGTAATTTCTTACAATGCAGTCATTCTCGTATTTGTCTTCTACTAGAGTCCACGTATTTATCAAACGTGTGTGTATATATTTATTTGTTAGTGTTGAAATTGGGTTTTTGATATATTCAAAGGCACACACAGTTTCAAGGTCCGGTGAGAATGGTTCAATGATTCTAGTTGCAATATCATTAAAACTATGGAGTATATGTTATATTGCGGTTTATAATATCTCTCTCATTATATTTTAGAATTAATTGGTTTTATTATCAGTAATTTATTTGGTGCCTAATTCACAGCTATTATTAGAGTTCATTACACAAAATGACTCGAAAATATATATAGAGGTAGGTTATTCTTCTATTTGGAGAATATTTTTCTTCGCCTTAAAGAGAACAGAACTTACTTCTTTAGGTAAGGTA
Source organism: Cordylochernes scorpioides (assembly GCA_030710605.1). NCBI lineage: Eukaryota > Metazoa > Arthropoda > Arachnida > Pseudoscorpiones > Chernetidae > Cordylochernes > Cordylochernes scorpioides. The sequence goes on along the minus strand of CP092877.1, from coordinate 6,075,027 downwards.
GCGTACATAAAATACAAACTCAGCTCCAGCATGTTTCGTTTTGGTTTACCTTTTGGTTCCACTGCATAAATGGTTTATTCCAGGTCATCCTTTAATCTGAAGCTAGTTCTTTCTATTTTTCATCATTTTACAATTACAGAAGCCATATCTTGGCGCAAATTTCACCACCATCAAGAGTCTATATGTTCTCCATGTAACAGAACGCTATTAGTTCCATATAAAATGAAGAAGGTTTACCATTTATAGGACAACTATCATATAAAAAGTTTTCACTTATGATTTATTTTGAAATGTTTGCATATATACATATTGAAAATAAAAAAGAACAAATCCTGACCGTGTTCACAAAAGCATCTCTGAAATGAACCAGACGATAAGGAAGATGGGTGTCTTTATTATATAAAACGAGTACGAGCTTTCGGGTAAAAACCCTTCTACAGGCGGTTATCACATAGCAAGATGGATTCATCCACATTTATATCCATCTTGCTATGTGATAGCCGCCTGTAGAAGGGTTTTTACCCGAAAGCTCGTACTCGTTTTATATAATAAAGACACCCATCTTCCTTATCGCCTGGTTCATTTCAAAGTTTACTAGGAAGAGTTCTTTGCAATCAAAAGCATCTCTAGATGGTAGAGCGCCATCTAGTGGAACAAAATATGTCTTTTTATTTTTAATATCAACACCTGGCCTTTTTTATATTATTTATATTTTATTATTTTGACACACAACACACACACATAAATATATTTAAATATATGTTGAGATGTTTTTGAAAAGATTTGGGTTTTTTGGAAGGTTTTCCATTGAATGTAGTCATTGGGTAAAAATTTGAAAAAATATATTTATTTATTTTATTTATGATTTATTAAGAGTGGTTCATATCAAATTTTCGAGTAAATTACACGATATAAATATCTAACTGTTAATATAGAATTCTTCAAGTTAGTTCTATATTATTGCGCATGATAAAAATAAGGACAATTATTTACATTGTCATTTTAAGAAATAACTAAAAGGAATAAATATATTATTTTAAATGGCGTCTTGAAAAATAATTATATATATAATATATAATATATAGATTATAAATTTATAAAATTATTTTTTTATAACAAAACCCTTTTTGAAAATATTAATTGCCAATTGATGTGATCATATTATATTATAGCCCTTTAGTGTTAAAAAATAAAAAAAATCAATTATCCAATATATATATTCTCTCTAATTTTCCTTAGCTAATCTCCTTTTTATTTTTTTCCATATTAACATTTTATATCTTAATATTACTTAAATTATCTATTTAAAGAGAAGAATTCTCTAAACACAAAAACATATTAATATCTCTATATATATAAAGTCAATGTCTGTCTGTTTCGCGATAAACTCAAAAACTACTGAACCAATTGTTACCAAATTTTGCATGTCGCTTTTTATAAACCTGAGGAAAATTTTCGGCTACATTTTGATTAGTATTTTTTTGGCTATTTCTTTTATTTTCATTTGAAGAACTTATTTTTTAAGCGGAGTAATCCGGAATGGAATTAATACCCAAATATGGCCATTTTTTATAAGCATCGGTGGTTCAGTGGTAAAATGCTCGCCTGCCACGCGGGCGGGCCGGGTTCGATTCCCGGCCGATGCATTTTTTTTTACAATTTTTAAAATCATTTATATTATATATAATATAAATATCTATATAGATAATACCGTAACAGAGTTTTCCATTGTAAAGTCGTGAGCTATCTCCTCCGAAGATTCTGCACTACACATAACGATCTATATACCAAAATTTTCGTTATTTTTTTCTTCGTATGATAGGCCTGTTTTTATTTTCCTAATGTTAACAGTTATTTTTATTTTTTAATTTAATCTATTTTACAATCGTAGATTTTTTGCATTTATCATCATCAATTCTTTTGTTTACAATTGCGTACTTTTATAGAGAGAAATAAAGAAATACATAATTGATTAGATACAAAAGTGTGAACCAGAAAGTCGATTTTTAAAAATGTTATTATTTAATATAAACTTATTTTAATTTAATTTTTAAATGAAAAGGTAGTGTAAAAGTGTATATGAGGTTAGATTCAAATATGTTAAATTATGTTAGTTTAATCGCTAAATAAGGTTAGTTTTAGATAAGTTGAATTAGGTTAGTTTCAGATAATTAAAAAAAATAATGTTCGTTTTTAGAAAAATAATTCGAAATAGTAAGTTATATATATTAATATAAAAGATCGAAATGTAAAAATCACTATGTCCAAAATCTTCGCTTTAACTCGTATAAAACGGCTCGAAGGTACGGCGGTGTCAACGTACAGCGCCGCCTACCAAAGTTAACCTTTTCTGGGAACTCACCAGGTTATATTATTTTTCGAATTGTAGATTGAATTATTACTTTTAATCTATCTTTTATAGTGTCTTCAATAGTGTGTGACGTTTCAGCAACAGCATCAGACAGAAGAATAAATGAACTAAAGAATAAAATCTCATTTTTTCTTTTGTCTGATGATGGTGGCATTTGAATTAGGTCTTATATTTTTTTATTAATTTGTTATAGTTTTTCATTTGAATTTAGCTCCATTTTTGTGTCTTATTTCTTCTTTATATTAAAACTTAGAATTAAGCTTTGCTTTTTTATATACATGTTTATTACACATTTAGCAATACTTTTTCTTTATATTTGCTCTTATTTACTCATTTTTTTACTCTTTCACAATCAGATTTTGAAAATGGCTAAATGGCTTCACTTCTCCCTATTTGCTTTTGTAGCTTTTCTTATAAAAAAAATATTAGAACTTAGAATTAAGCTTTGCTTTTTTATATACATGTTTGTTACACATTTAGCAATATATATACCAAAATATTTTTTTGAATACTTACCTCTTTTAGTGAATTTTTGTCAGGGGGGCTACAAAAGTGCCGTACTTATGCAGTATTTTGATGCTTTTCCTGTGAAAAGGATAATGAAATTTAAAATTAAGCTTTGCTTTTTTATATACATGTTATTTACACATTTAGCAATATATACACAGAAATATTTTTGGAATATTTAACTTTTTTGGTGAATTTTTGTCAGGGAAGCTATGGACTGCCGTAATCATGCATTATGTTGATGTTCTTCTCATAAAAAAAATATTTGGGTTTGGAATTGGGCTTTGCTTTTTTGTATACATGTTTTTTACATATTTAGCAATTTACACACAGAAAAATTTTGGAATATTTAACTTTCTTGGTGAATTTTTGTCAAGGAAGCTATGGACTGCCGTAATCATGCGGCTGCAAAAGTGCCGTACTTATGCAGTATTTTGATGCTTTTCCTGTGGAAAGGATAATGAAATTTAAAATTAAGCTTTGCTTTTTTATATACATGTTATTTACACATTTAGCAATATATACACAGAAATATTTTTGGAATATTTAACTTTTTTGGTGAATTTTTGTCAGGGAAGCTATGGACTGCCGTAATCATGCATTATGTTGATGTTCTTCTCATAAAAAAAATATTTGGGTTTGGAATTGGGCTTTGCTTTTTTGTATACATGTTTTTTACATATTTAGCAATTTACACACAGAAAATTTTTTGAATATTTAACTTTCTTGGTGAATTTTTGTCAGGGAAGCTATGGACTGCCGTAATCATGCGGCTGCAAAAGTGCCGTACTTATGCAGTATTTTGATGCTTTTCCTGTGGAAAGTATAATGAAATTTAAAATTAAGCTTTGCTTTTTTATATACATGTTATTTACACATTTAGCAATATATACACAGAAATATTTTTGGAATATTTAACTTTTTTGGTGAATTTTTGTCAGGGAAGCTATGGACTGCCGTAATCATGCATTATGTTGATGTTCTTCTCATAAAAAAATATTTGGGTTTGGAATTGGGCTTTGCTTTTTTGTATACATGTTTTTTACATATTTAGCAATTTACACACAGAAATTTTTTTGAATATTTAACTTTCTTGGTGAATTTTTGTCAGGGAAGCTATGGACTGCCGTAATCATGCGGCTGCAAAAGTGCCGTACTTATGCAGTATTTTGATGCTTTTCCTGTGGAAAGGATAATGAAATTTAAAATTAAGCTTTGCTTTTTTATATACATGTTATTTACACATTTAGCAATATATACACGGAAATATTTTTGGAATATTTAACTTTTTTGGTGAATTTTTGTCAGGGAAGCTATGGACTGCCGTAATCATGCATTATGTTGATGTTCTTCTCATAAAAAAAATATTTGGGTTTGGAATTGGGCTTTGCTTTTTTGTATACATGTTTTTTACATATTTAGCAATTTACACACAGAAAAATTTTGGAATATTTAACTTTCTTGGTGAATTTTTGTCAGGGTGGCTATGGACTGCCGTAATCATGCGGCTGCAAAAGTGCCGTACTTATGCAGTATTTTGATGCTTTTCCTGTGAAAAGGATAATGAAATTTAAAATTAAGCTTTGCTTTTTTATATACATGTTATTTACACATTTAGCAATATATACACAGAAATATTTTTGGAATATTTAACTTTTTTGGTGAATTTTTGTCAGGGAAGCTATGGACTGCCGTAATCATGCATTATGTTGATGTTCTTCTTATAAAAAAAATATTTGGGTTTGGAATTGGGCTTTGCTTTTTTGTATACATGTTTTTTACATATTTAGCAATTTACACACAGAAAAATTTTGGAATATTTAACTTTCTTGGTGAATTTTTGTCAGGGAAGCTATGGACTGCCGTAATCATGCGGCTGCAAAAGTGCCGTACTTATGCAGTATTTTGATGCTTTTCCTGTGGAAAGGATAATGAAATTTAAAATTAAGCTTTGCTTTTTTATATACATGTTATTTACACATTTAGCAATATATACACAGAAATATTTTTGGAATATTTAACTTTTTTGGTGAATTTTTGTCAGGGAAGCTATGGACTGCCGTAATCATGCATTATGTTGATGTTCTTCTCATAAAAAAAATATTTGGGTTTGGAATTGGGCTTTGCTTTTTTGTATACATGTTTTTTACATATTTAGCAATTTACACACAGAAAAAATTTGGAATATTTAACTTTCTTGGTGAATTTTTGTCAGGGAAGCTATGGACTGCCGTAATCATGCGGCTGCAAAAGTGCCGTACTTATGCAGTATTTTGATGCTTTTCCTGTGAAAAGGATAATGAAATTTAAAATTAAGCTTTGCTTTTTTATATACATGTTATTTATACATTTAGCAATATATACACAGAAATATTTTTGGAATATTTAACTTTTTTGGTGAATTTTTGTCAGGGAAGCTATGAACTGCCGTAATCATGCATTATGTTGATGTTCTTCTCATAAAAAAAATATTTGGGTTTGGAATTGGGCTTTGCTTTTTTGTATACATGTTTTTTACATATTTAGCAATTTACACACAGAAAAGGTTTGGAATATTTAACTTTCTTGGTGAATTTTTGTCAGGGAAGCTATGGACTGCCGTAATCATGCAATATGTTGATGTTCTTCTCATAAAAAAAATATTTGGGTTTAGAATTGGGCTTTACTTTTTTATATACATTACCCGAAGGACCCGCAGGTGAGAAACTATAGAAGAAAAATTTTAACAAATCAGAAAATGAAATTGCAAACAACAGAACTACACTTCTTTAAGGACATGAGAGCACATGCACTGTATCACCATACGTGTACCATTTTCAAAGACCCTGCTTAGGATTAAAACTTCTCAGAAGCATAACAATAGTACCAACCTAGAGGTTAACTGGTGTGGAATCATTCCTCTGGGAGTAAGACTATTGAGAAATTCAGTAGGGAGTTATTTTGCTTCTCCGCATTCTAACACTCCAACTGTTAACACTGTGGAAACACTGACTCATGTTTGGTAAGCAATTTCAGGGAAGAAACTATAGACATTGGATTAAATAAATTATTAATTAAATTGCATTAAATAAAAATTATTAGATTTAAATAAATATTATTAGAGTGAAAAAAAAAGAAAAAATTAACAAATTAGAAAATAAAATTTCGAAAAATACAACTATATTTCAGATAAGATAAGAAGACCTTATTAAAAAATAAATAAACAAACTGTAATTCGACACTATCGATAATTCGACACTTTCGATAATTCGACACTTTCGATAATTCGACCATTTTAAAAATCAAATTTACAAGGTTGATTGTTGTTTAAATACAACTTTGATTTTGCATGCATAAACACAGGCTCTTGTAGCAAGAATCCAAATATTATTTATAGTCATAGCAAAAGCTAACTTTATTGAAAACTGATGCCTCTTCAGAATGAATGTAAGACTTAAATCTAAAGGAGCAGAAGATATGGGTCATCTTTACATGTATGCTATCCAATGTTCGCACACTTGAAAAAGCCACATATAAAGTTGTCCGTGCGTAAACACAGGCTCTTGTAGCCAAGGTTTGGCCTTGAGCCTTATTTATAGTCATAGTAAAAGCCAACCTTAGTGAAAACTAACGCCTCTCTAGAATGAAGCGAAGGTTGGTATCCGAAGGGGCCAAAGATATTTCAGACACTATACAGTGTGTTCAACTTTGGGCACTGTCAGTATATGTGCTTCAAGGACATGAGAGCACATAGGCTGAAACACCATACGCGTTCCATCGCAAAGATCCTAAAGGCATTGGTGAAATTATAAATGACCCATATCTTCTGCTCCTTCAGATTTCAGTCTTCCATTCATTCTGAAGAGGCATCAGTTTTCACTAAAGTTGGCTTTTGCTATGACTATAAATAATATTTGGGTTCTTGCTACAAGAGCCTGTGTTTATGCATGCAAAGGCAAAGTTGTATTTAAACAACAATCAACCTTGTAAATTTGATTTTTAAAATGGTCGAATTATCGAAAGTGTCGAATTATCGAAAGTGTCGAATTATCGAGTGTCGAATTACAGTTTGTTTATGTATTTTTTAATAAGGTCCTCTTATCTTATCTGCAATATAGTTGTATTTTTCGAAATTTTATTTTCTAATTTGTTAATTTCTTTCTTTTTTTTCACTCTAATAATATTTATTTAAATCTAATAATTTTTATTTAATGCAATTTAATTAATAATTTATTTAATCCAATGTCGATAGTTTCTTCCCTGAAATTGCTTACCAAACATGAGTCAGTGTTTCCGCAGTGTTAACAGTTGGAGTGTTAGAATGCGGAGAAGCAAAATAACTCCCTACTGAATTTCTCAATAGTCTCACTCCCAGAGGAATGCATCCACACCAGTTAACCTCTAGGTTGGTACTATTGTTATGCTTCTGAGAAGTTTTAATCCTAAGCAGGGTCTTTGAAAATGGTACACGTATGGTGATACAGTGCATGTGCTCTCATGTCCTTAAAGTAGTGTAGTTCTGTTGTTTGCAATTTCATTTTCTGATTTGTTAAAATTTTTCTTCTATAGTTTCTCACCTGCGGGTCCTTCGGGTAAACCCGGGGCGTTGCCCGGGTCACTCGGCTAGTAAATATATATTATTATATCAACTATATTAATTAAATCAAATACCTAAACACTAATATAATACAATTTTTGCCATCACACACACTTTTTCCTGTAGTTTATGTGTTACTTCTGTATTGCTATTCTATGGCGCTTCTAATATTTATTATTGATGAACTTTCAGTATGAAGGAAATTGCAATCGGGGGAATTCTCGGGCGAAGCCGGGTCATACGTCTAGTATATATATAGTTTGCATTTTTCTGTATTCTTTCGGCAATTAGGAAACTTACGATATGTGAAGGTTTATGTATGTATAGAGCTCATATTGTAGTTTGTGTAACTAATTTATTGTGAGAAATTCAGTGCAAACAATGTCTACACAGACGTACATTGTGCTACCCACTGGAGTATTTGTTCTAACTATAAAATGACAAAATTAAATACGCTTAGTTAAAAAATTTCAGAGGGTTATCTTTTATAAGGTGTTTATTCGAAAATGCTTTGAATCATTCTTTTCAAACTTCCACAGTCAATAGATTATGACTCCAATTATCAGCATATATTTATGCTATTTTTAAATATATGCTATAAAATAGAAGACCCCCTATCCATAGGTCGCTAATATATTCTATAAATATTCTATTGTTCGATTGTGTTGATTACATGAGTGTGGTATATTGGAGAATGTATCGTCAAAGTTATTCAAGTCATTACAAGCCTTGAGTACGTAATTGACATAACTATACATATTGTAGTGGAGAAAAAAGTCTTTGTTTATCTTAATATATAAAGTATTTATTGATGACGTCAGTACGACTAGTCGACAATTATCAACTAACCAACAAACAATATACAGCTAGAGAATATAGAACAACTAAGCTAAGAAACATTTATAGTAATTTTACAAATACAGAGTAATTATCTTGAGTTCACAATTCGAATAATAATCCCTTGAATCAATAGTAAAATATAAACATTTAGGTTTGTAAAAAATAAACTTTTCCCTGGAGGCTTAATGTTTGTATTTTATCAGAGTAAATATATGTTGATTATTTTCATTGATTATTTAATTAAATATTATATATATGCATCATAATATATATATTATTTCTTCGCCACATAGCTACATATTGAATCACCAGTGGGATCAAGTCCAAACTATGGACGTTGTCCATTAATCTAGAGATTTGAAAATAGGTTCAAGGCTACGTCTGTACTCATGTAAGAGCCTGCAGCAAAAGCCTCTGCTTCCATGTTAGGAAAGACCTCAAATTAATGGTAAAGTCAGACTTTTACTAAAATGTGCCTGGATCATCGGTACCATGACCAAATAAAGCTGCCACCCCTACACCTCATTCCATAATGGAATTATAGAGAGATTGCATTGATCTAGAAACGCGAATGAATCCAAGTCTTGACTATCATCAAAGAACAGTTGTCTTCAGGACAGTTGCTGATGGAATATCCACATTAGGGAGTAAATTCGACGTAAATAGACAGCATCGTCATAATTTTTACCAGTAATTGTTATTGATACTCAGTTGGTCTTCAAGAGTCAGTTGTGAATGACTTTCATGTTTTCACATCCTCCTTCATCAGATCACGAGCATAATTCTTTCATCTCATGCAACAATTCAACATTACAATTCTATCATAACAAATAGCATTACGATATTACCCGGAAAATGACAATATACCTACACAAATAGGAATATACTCGTTTGATTATATTTCGATAGAATTCTGTTTCATTGATAAATTGCCAAAGTCCGTCTCTAAATGTAGAATTCTCGATTATTATAGCGTCATAGTTATTAAATTTCTTGATAAGGTCATAGAGAATATTGTAGTGATCCACATTTGTCAATGTTTCACTTGATCAACAATTTGGCACGCGCGAGACATTAAAAAGATTACAAAATTTCAATTTATGTATTTTTTTTTTCAATTGAACCAAATTCTATTTTGAATTTTTTCCATTTTAACTTATATATAATGATATTTTCTACCTACATGTGACCTAGGATCAAATTTGTTGAATAGATATAACAGAAGACATGTCTCGGGAGTATTTATCTGCTGTCAAAATTTGAAAATCGGGACTCGTATTTGATACGCCCATTATATACAAATTTTGAAATGTCTAAATACCCTGAATACATTCCAAATTTTTCTAGACTACAACTATATCAATACGTACTAAACCTGACTCTAACGTAAGCGTAAAGCTAAACTGATAGCAACAGGTAGGCGTGCAGCGTACTTGCAGTAAGAGGTAGAAACTAACCTCTATTTACCATGATTATCTTAGTCTGTTAACCTTGGTTAAGCACTCCATTTCTTCTTTTGAAATACTTTTAAAACTATTTTTATTAATCCAATAAGAAGCTAGAAAGAAGAGGCAACTTTCCGTGAAATTATAGGTGCGGCGTATGACAGTAGCAGGCTTTCTACGCTTCACCGCGCTTTTACATTTGTCCAATACACGGTATTGAGTAACAAGCTTCAGATAAAGAAATTCTACTCCGAAAGACAAGCTAAAATGTTTTGTCTGCCAAGCGAGAGCGACCCCACCACTAAGCAACATACAATGAACCAAACAAACATTGCGACAAAGTAAGATGGCAAAAGAGGTGTGTCAGATCATTTTCCTATTTAAAGATAGATTTTATAGCACGATATATTGTTCCAAAATCACTTTACTAGGTACCACTAAAATGAGCAACCTAGTTTATGATATTTTCAACAATGAATAATATGTGAAGGTTATTCATATATTGAAACAAAGGGGCCAACACAGGATTCGATCCCGGTGTTCATGGCTGTCGGGAATCGAGGGTGTTATACATTCGTCCATCGACCTTCTTTAGCAGGATATATTTCACAAATACAGACCGCCGATTTTAGATATTGTGAAGCCACCAATAGCAGGAAATATATTTTTATAAATAAAAGATAATTCACTGAGGGAAGAATTTCTTTTTACATAACGGCAATACAAGATTTAGGTCTCAACAGACTTTCGACGGGTATATCTAGGTTGCTAAAACTTTTGATTTCTTTAAAATTTTGTATCATAGCTATACCTGTCGAAGGGCTGTTGAGCCCGAAAACTTGTATTGCCGTTTTATAAAAATAAACTCTTCCTTTAGCGAATTGTATTTTGCTTATAATTTTACCGAAGTATTTTACCGTACAATATACATTATAGAAGATAATGATTTTCTTCTCTTTTATATTAAAAAAAAAATATATATATATATATTAATTTGCGATTTTTCGAAGTGGTAAGTCTATATTCAAATATGTAAGGTAAATACATTTTTAAAATTATATAATTGTTGTCATATTTTTATAAATTATTAATGAATTTTAATATGGAGCAATTTTTTTATTTTTTTAACCCAAATTAAAACGCCGGTAGTGTTCAAAATGCAAAAGAATGGTAAAACATCCAAGCAAAAAAAAAACAAAAAAAAAACAATAGAACTTCAAGAATGTTACCAGACTCACTACTATAACATTCAAAGTTTTCCTCAAGACTTCCGGGTCGCATATGTTTTACGTATTTAATGAAGTTATTAAAACATAGGTGTGTGTGGAAATATATATTTACATATTATACAAATTTATGCATATACCAAATTTGAAAAAAAAATTTCATTAAAATAATTTTAGCTTCAAAATTATTTTTATATTTAATTTTACTTTTTTATTCAACTATAAAAACGAGGGTATATAGAGAAGAATTGTAGTTATTTTTTCCCAAACGAATTACATTTCCGAGCAACAAAAGTAACTCACCAGTTGTTGCCGTTTGGAATGTTACCTCTTTTTGTGAGGAACCAGAAGAATGGAAGAGCAGGCCCGCGGCGGCCTTTCTCATTGTTGGGGATTTCGATCGAGTCCAGTCATTTTTAAGTTGCCAAATTCTAAATGGAAAGAGAAATGGCGTTTTGATAATTGAAACGATTAGCATGGTTAACTCGACACTGTGAAGAGACCCATGCAAGAAACACAAGTCCAGTAAAATTTCCTGCTAAACAGTATCGAGACCAGATTTACAAAACGGCTAGAAATGTTCATAGCAAAAAAAAAAAATTTTCAATTGAATTATTTTTTTTTATTAACTCAACGATTCTGTTGATGAAGCTCTTTTCTCTAATGTTTAGCACCATTGGATAGTGGGCGACCTAGACAAAGTCTGTACACCTGCACTATACCGCCATCATGGCTAAACTCGTTAGCCAGGGAACTTACGAGTTTAGCCATGATGGCGGTGTAGTACAGGCGTACAGACTTCGGCCTAGGTCGCCCACTATCCAATGGTGCTAAACATTAGAGAAAAGAGCTTCATCAACATAATCGTTGAGTTAATAAAAAATAGAATAATTCAATTGAAAATCAAATTTTATGCTATTAACATTTCTAGCCGTTTTGAAAATTTGGTCTCGATACCCGGAACCAGAATGTATAGCTTTGTGGATATCACGTTCTCCGCTCCGAGAAACGGGTTGAAACTCCTGTGTTACAATCTCCATAGAGGATTATACTGTAAATGATAAAATAAATATGAACAATTATAAACATTTTTGATTATATAAGAAAATATACATACTTAGTATTGTAAAAAGTAAAAAGTAAAAAGCACATGTGCTCGTGGTCAGGAGATGCCTTCTTTATTATGAATACTTAGTATTATGTTATAGTGACAGTGTGTAAAAATAAAATGTGAAATAATAATTAAATATATAGATTGATATATAGAAATTATATACGCATTCATTCATTCATCCAACGCAGGAAAGACTGACAACGGTAAACGAAAAGAATTATCTTCCCCACAGAGTGAGCAGGTCGATGTGGTCGGTGGCTGAATTTGTTCACTTGAAGCCCAAGATGGAAATTTTCTTCATTGTTTCGGGATGGAGGCCGAGATCTGCAGATCCAGCCAGAGTAAAGAGACTCTCAGAGCAGGGGTTGAACAGTTCGCCAACTGCAATATCCGCAGAGTAACCGACATTTATTTTTAAAATTCAAAGTTGTGTAAACTCTAAGTGAACATTATGAAGCGTAATCGCTTTTTTTCTATACCGACTTCAGATTACTGTCTAACAACCCGTTTGTTGGAAATACAAATTTACTCTTAGGAAAACATTGAAGGTTCTCGTTTGTAAAACATAATACAATGGATTATTTGAACATTTATAAGTGAGTGTATCATTCGAGATTAGTATCTATAACAGCGGGGTCGGTAGAAGGGTAGTATAAAATGTTGGTTTTCGACCGGTACGACCTGGGATCGAACCCTGCATTGGGAACTTGTTTCTAATAAAAGGAATGCTCCAATGGCCCCCGATTTACGCAAAAGTCCAACCCCACCAGCTAGTGAAGTAACCAAACGGGTCTCTGGCATGATTGTAAGTGCAAGAGTCGAACATATTTTCACCTTTGTAGACCATGTGGTGCACTTAGAGTAAAGGCAGTCGCTAACTACTCATCATAAATTTCATGGCCTGTATACCACGTGTACTTGGGATAAATAAAAAATATTATAACAGCTCTAGAAAAACATTTATTCTCGGCCTTTCAACGTTTATATAAAGACCCTCTATTATTTCCCTATTTACCTTTATGACTCAACCTGTCATACGTTCACGTTGCATCTTAATTAGTGTCAATTAATCAATTCCGAGTTAATTTGGCCCTATTATTTGTGCAATGTCCGAGGCCCGGGAGCCTGCCTGCGTGCCCAAGGCCCGTTAGCCGCTGATAAATTAAACATTCCAGGCCATGATGGCGGCCGCTAAGATTTATCGCTGGCGCCGATTGCCCGGATCACAAATTATGACCAAAACGGTGAATTATGGTTGCATCCGGAAATTAAGCGCATAGAATTACCGGAGATGGGGAATGGTCAATATCATTGGTTTGCCGGCCCGAACGTTTCTGAACAGAGTTGAGGAATTTCACTACTTGGGATGTGGCAGTAACGCGCTTATTCTACAGATTTTAGCATGTGAACATTGAAACTATATTTAGCACAAAATATATTTTATAAATAAAAGAGTTTTACTCTCTTTGTAGCAATGAAAAGTATTGGGAGAACAGCAGAGACAAGAGAAAACTGTTTATTTTGAGAAAGAGAATAATAAAAGACTTCACTCTCCTTACCGCAATGAAAGGTATTGGGAGAACAGTAAAGACAAGAGAAAACTATTTATTTTGAGAATGACAATTCCATGTTGAATATTGTCAATATATAATACAGAGAGAATGAAATGTTATTTCATTATTCGCAAATTGTATTCAGACGAACAATTGGTTTCTGATCGCAGGAATGCTGGATTGAACTGCTTAATAGTACTTAATTATAAACATATTAACAAGTATTAATTAGGCTCCGAATTGATGAGAATTTCAAAAGATTATATTATAATTTTTAAGAAACCTATTATTTAATGGACTTAAAAAACGTTTTATACTTATACTTTCATATAATATATTATTTATCAAATGAAACAATTGGTTCCCATACTACCTATGGGAGGAAGTATTGGTTTCTATCAAATTGGATAAAACATCAAACTTACCTGCGCCTCACAACTGTATTCAGAGCAAGATAAAAAAACTTTATTTAAAAATACTACGCAAGTACTAAACGTCTTAAGCGGATAATTTTTTTGCTTATCCCTAGTACACGTAGTACAGGCCATGATAATCATAGTGGGTGGAAGAAGGTTACTGCTTTTACTGTAAGTGCACCACATGTCGATAACACACACTACACATGTGAAAAACAGTTCGGCTTTGTACTTATAATGGTGCCAGATCACCGTTTGATGACTTGCACTCGCGGGTGGTGTTGGGCTATTTGCAAGAATCGGGCTATTGGAGCATTTTTTAATCAGAAAAAAGTGCCCAATGCGGAAATCGAACCCAGGTCGTAGCGGTCGAAACCCAACGGTTTATACCATCCTCCTACTGACCCTGTAAGCGGTTAATATTCGTGAAGTGAGTGAACGAATTTATTTTTCAAATGGTTTGTTTCAAAAATAAGGGGAACTGTGGAGGAACCCATCTTTCAGCATTTGCACAATGAGAAATTCTAAAGAAAGTGAGATCAAATTGTCTGGGTGCAGAGTTCAACTGTCCTTTACTAATGATGAAATATGATATTTCATTGGTTGGTTGTTTATTATTGTCAACTTCAAGGTTGCCGTATAGGATTGTGTGTCTTTCCACAGATATTTTGTAATTTAAAATAATGGATTAAATATCCATTATAAAAACTTTCTTCAATACTATCACCAACTTAGCGCTCCTCAATGATGAAAATTTAAAGTATTTTTAGCGCTAATTTTATTTTTAAAAATATATTAATAAAGTTAATTTCTACAGGCCTATTGCCATCACTATTTCAACTTTTATTCATTGCAGTATAAGATCTATAGAAATAAAATTCAATGATATACAAACTCATGGTCAAAACTTGAAGAAGTTGTACCTTTTAATACGTATATCGGGATTAATACAATAACTCTGAAATATATTTGACACACAGTGACCGTTATTGAAGACACACGAGATAAACAAGTATGAACAAAATTGCCTCTGTCTCCCTCAAAATAATAATAATAATAATAATAAAAAAATAATAATAATAGACGATCGGCGCGACATCAAATATTTTCCATTTTCTTAAGTTTCATCCATGAGCATATTTTTTAAGTAGCTTTTAAATACATATGTTTTCTTCGACAGGAGGCGCTAAATTTATGTAATTTAAAATTTTGTCTAACAGGCTTATTTGTAATTATGCGGAAGAGTATTGCTTTTAAATTTCTCTATAAATCTTTTATTTAAGTATACATTTCTACAGAAGCATATGTTCATGGTTCTTTACAAACAATCATTCACTGTACTCAATAGAAAATGCAAGGTGTATAAGAAATGTAATGCAATAGTAGAGACGCCTAGAGATTAAAATGGCGAAACCGCTAGAAGGGTTCACCATTGATGAGCCATGCTTTACCTCTTTCAATTTTTATCCATTGCAGTAAAAGGGCTGTTTAAATGAATTTTATGATATATATATATAAATTAAAAATAAATACTCCCAAGTTACTCCCTTTCGTATTATTTTTTCCGGCGTGTACACTGTACACGACGCTGTACACGTTTCAAAGAAAACTATTTCTTATAATATTTATATTTTGCCCCGAATTATATATTAGAATTTTAAAACTTGTAAAGTGTACAGCAAAAATTAAATATTAATAATCTGAGAAAAAATTACAAAAAAGGTATAAATGAAATTGAATTTTTTTCAAATGCTGTTTTTGTTATCAATTTATTACTTTAACATTTAGATCTTTCAACTCATTTTCTCTAATAGGGATTCCCACTATTCCGGCCTTTTCTTTCTTATTGAAAAAAATTCCCTTTGTTCTCTTAAACTTCCCATTCCTCCAAACATAGTCTTTGGAAAGGATGACAGCGGGTCGTCATAACGTCCAAAATAGAGAACAAGAAAGGTTGTAGCGAATATTTAATTATATAGCTGGGCACCTATAGATGATATAAACAGTATTTATAGAAAAAGACAAACCGCAATTATACCTACATATAAAACAAAAATAGTTGAATATAATATATATATAGCATTTTATTTTTTTGAAAATAGAGCAATGCATAAATAAATCTTTAATTAAAAACACAATAATACCTTGATAAAGGTTGGCGTTCAGCCGACTGAAATATTGGTAAAATAAATGATACTTTGATTCAATATTTGCCTTTTTAATTAAATATAGCATTTTATTTCTGATTATATAATTGATTTATTCAAATTGGTTCGGTCACTCCAACTTATATAAACAATACTTCTCATACATCACGCGGATGATGGGCTTAGAAGGAGTTTGAATTCCTAGAGGAAGATAGGCGAATTATATTTAATGATTGGGTGACAAACTTCTCAATCCGTCGTCTCCCAATATCTCTTTGCCCTTTCCAAACATTGTATTAAAGTTCGACCAATCCTGACAGGCAACTGTATGAATTTGCTACAAGCTGTGATAGATATCGCATAGAGCTCCTATTTACATAGTTAATTGTTCTCCTATTTATTTAATGGATTCAACGCTAAGGAATATCAATATTCCCTTCTCTACCGGTAAATCTCAACTGCTAAACCTGACCCTATACAATTGTTATAGAATGACCGTAGTAATGTGAGAGAAGACGCTAAGAAAGACGTCAAAAATCTGAAGATAGAACTAACTTTCTTTACAAATATTGGCACATCGCACTTGATTCTGCCAATAATAAAATCTATAGGATCCCGTGACTTTATTCCCGGTCGTTTTCTCTATTTGCTTTTTTCTAGATCATCATGTAGGCATCGTCTGTCTTCCTTCCTGATATTTGGCAGTTACACTTTGGTCTCTGATTATTCATATTTTTTCATAAGCTATGAGCAATATAAATTGATATCAAATTTTACCTCGTAAAAACTGCATTAAAATATACAACGCGTGAAATATATATATATTATGAAGAAGGCATCGCCTTATCGTGCAACTGAGAGTTGCTGATGGCTTGCGCCATCTATCGGAATAAATATCAACTATTATCGTTGATTTTTAATTATTCCAGAATTGGCCAAATACACATTCTTGATTAATTAATAAAAGCTAACCACGGACGCGTTTCGGGCTGTTGGCCCTCATCAGCGTGGTGCAAGCTGTACCTCAACGACCAAACATTAAAAATCAACGAAAATAGTTGATATTTATTCCGATAGATGGCGCAAGCCATCAGCAACTTTCAATTGCACGATAAGGAGATGCCTTTTTCATAATTTATACACCTTTACCAGTACAATATCACATGTGTACTATTTTTTTCACATATATATGTGTTTATATACTAAATAATATTTTTTCTATACTTTAGTAACCTTATCGGGTTACTAAAGAATGTTTTAACATTTCAACTGGAACCATTCTCGATTTCGAGAACTTTGAAAAGACATGAAACCAAAATAACTTTTTATTCATCTAATTGTCTATTACTCATATTTATGCAAATTTTATTATCCGTATATTGTCTAAAACTTCACTCTCGTTCTCCCGCGGGTACTCGTGTTTTTCTCTTGGTTTAAATAATGGAAAACAAAACCCATATAACACTCAAATATCAGGTTTTGTTTGTGAAATTTGGTATTACATTGAATGAGAGGTTTTGGCTAAAGCAATATTTACGAAAGAAAATTAAGACAATATGCAATTTTAAATTAGAATATCGTTATCCAGGCAACGTATAGGTATTATGGGAAGATGTGGAGGGAAAACGGTATTAGGCATTAACTACACATCATCATCGATAATTCAAGGGACTAGAGAAAAAATTTCAAAATTTTCAAGAGTTCAAAATAACAGGAGTTTAAACAACCAAGAGGAAGGGAGGGAAGGATCAAGTAAACAAGAGTTTGATTTATTAAAATTCGTGATTTATTATTTTAAACATTTGTACAGTTATTCACAGATTTTTATTTGGGCCAAGATACTATTCCTTAAACGTCAAATTACCGAGGGGACCAATTAATATTGATTATATATATCAATAAAATTCATTTCTCCAATTCTATTGTCTTCACTCTTTCAATTTTTATTTATAGCAGTATAAGAGCTATAGATATTAACTTCAATGATATACATACTCATGGACAAAATTTAAGAAAGGTGTACCTTACGAGTATAAACTTATCGAGAATTTTTCAAGGGACTGGGAAATATTTTCAAATTATCGAGAGATTCAAATTAACGAGTTTCAAATTATCGAGAGATACAAATTGGCGAGAGATTCAAATTATCGAAATATTCAAATTAACGAGATTCAAATTATCGAGATATTCAAATTGGCGAGAGATTCAAATTATCGAGAGATTCAAATTAACGAGTTTCAAATTATCGAGAGATTCAAATTGGCGAGTGTCAAATTATCTAGAGTCGGCTTTTTGAAACATCAAATGACATTGGCGTAAAATGACCTGATTTATACTAACACATTTACACCTCAAATAACAAAACTGATTCCTAGTCAGTCCATCCTGAACGAGGAATTATTTCAGAGAATATCCAGGTTTACAGCTGTGGGTGCAATAACCACATCGAATTGTTTGAGGCAAAATTGAAACTTTCTTGTGTGAAAAGAGCGGATTTTATTTTTAATAAAACATTCTTAACTTTCAAATGAAAGTATCCATATGGAAATGTTTTCTAAAACATTCTCAAAATAACTTGACTATTCAAATATTTATTTTTATATTCTGACAAGCGCTGTTGATAAGGGCTTTATTTCTCCTGTTCATTCAACTAGGTCAAGGATGGTTTATTGAGTCTTATAATGGTTCTAAGAGAAACTAAACTGCCATAGAATATTTCATCTATTATTTTATTCTTTATTTGTATTTGATAGTGTCACTTTTTATTATTTACAAAATATAAACTGATAACAATTTTAAAATAAGAAATAATATGTCTGACTGGGTTTTCTTATTATGGTAAATTCTGATATTTAAGATCTATTCAGGCTTCTCGGTGTACTTCTTGAAGGATTCTTTAAGTTCAAAAAAATTATCTTTTTTCGTATTTCTATAATATGTTTACGTAATACATCGTGTGCATCAGCAAAAAGATTATAATTATGTATGAATATATTGTTATAGGCAAAAAGTTGTGAACCATTAGCTAAAACATTATATTACTTCAAAGTGAATATCTCACAAATTAAGAAAAGTTATTAACCGATAACCTAATCTAAATATTAGAATATTGGCGCTTTGAAATGAAATATTCAGGTCGAAACTCAAATATGCAAATAAGTCAATCATGCTAAAACTAAGAATACAGATTCGAGGTTCATCAGAGAGTATGGTATCTCATTTAACCTCACAATGAAAAGAAATCGCCTTTTTTTTACCGGACTTACAGAGGAAGGTTCAAGGCGATATGTTACCTATCGCTAAAAGAACAGTGTGAGCTGGAGAAGAGGTCTGAAGGTGAGTAGTGAGAGAGAATATGGTTTTACGGGCTACTAACCAACGTGTATGGATGCAGCAAGCAGACAAACCGCAATACACTGTAGCAAAGTACCAAGGTGCTGCACGCCACCAAGGTTGTTAAAAAAATAGATTGTCCAGGCCAGGAAAGATGAGAGACAGGTGTTGATTAGATAAGAAGAGTATGTAAAACGGGAATAATTCAACAGGTGCTAAGAAAAGATCAATTTTCTTTTTGTAAAAATAAAAGTTAAAAACATTTAGGTAAAAAAAAAAAGTGAGTAGTGAGGGGTTATTAGGTTAACGAATTCACCTTTGACAAGATCTTAATTTTATATATAAATTTATATTATATATTAATTTTATATATGTTGTTGGTTTTTTAATATAACATCACATTAGTTTAAGTTGATTGGCATCCATAGATGATCATATGTTCTCCTATAAATTGCAATAGTCTTAGTTATGTTAAATCTGTCATAAAATATTTTTAGTTTTTTAATTTTTAATTAGCATCACATCCTACTTTCGTCAAAATTTTTCTATAAAAAGCCTTATTTCCATAACTTAATCTGATATTGTTAACTCGTATATGGTTATGTATGCAGATTCCTCACATATCGATACTATATATAGCGTTATTTTCTCTCTCAATATGTTGTACCCGTCGAAGGGCGTGAAGCCCGAAAGCTTGTAGCCCATGCATTTTAATAAAAAAAAATTTTCTCTTCGTTTTATAACTATTTACAATTCTATAAGAGAAATTTTCATGATTCATGTTAAAAATTCTCCTCGTATATATCTGATTATTACATGAAATATCCCAAAGAATTTGAATAAACGCCACATCACCTATCAACCATTTGCAAAAAAAGGAAATACTGTGCATTGTGTTGCATAAAATTCAATTTCTTATTTCTTAATTTATAGGCAGTCAAAGGTTCATTATTTAAACAAATTACATCCGTAAGATGTTGTTCTGTTTCAGATCAAGAGACTTCACCTTCTCTCCCTGAAGTTTCAAGAAAATAATCAAAGTAAACATATCTCCTCAGATGACACCATTCTACGAGGACACAGTGTCGTATAAACAGCGTCTAACATATCACTTAGGAGATTAATGCTAGATGATCTTGAATCCATAACCGATGTTAACCGCCTTGATCTAATCAGGATTTTCAGTGGAAAGGTACAAAAAACTACTGGTCATTTTGATCATTTTCGTGGACTTCTCATCCAAACGTGTCTATCTAAGTATTTGTTTCAATGCTTAGAAGTTCACAGAGTAGGTGTTATTCCACTAGTGTAGACTGCAATTACATATTTACACATTTCATAGATATTTTTTTCCAAGCGATATAGAATCTCTACGAAAAATCAACTGATAATAGAAAGGTTTTTATAGCTATTTTGATATTTTCTCTGTACGACTTACCAATATCTCACCATATTTCAAATATTTGACATCTATAAATATAAAACCTCAAATATTACCATACAAAAAAAGAGTAACAAATATATATATGAATAAATTAAATTAAAAAGAGATATCTCAAATAGCATATATCTATATCAATAAGGAGGAATGGGGGCGAGTTCCTCTTTTTTATAAGTGACAATAAATATAGACAATATATGTCTGTTTAATTCGAACATCATTCAAATTCAAGAGAAAAATACATTCGCGTAATTTTGAAGATAACTTCAACTCTCTATAAACTATAGAGAAATGCAGGCGTCGATGAGATTAATGTTTTTACAGCTCGCCATTCAAACAAAGAACTTTTTCTCTCCCAGCAAATGATTATGATGGATCACTTTCAGGGAAAAATGCCTTCAGATGTTCTTATTTTAATAGATTTTTGTAGTTTTCTCGGTAAAGATTATATTAGTTTTCTGATATTCAGTGGCATCTTAAATTGCCTTATAAATAGAAGTTAACGAGGTAGAGAATTGCGTATTTTAAAGTATTTATATTGCACCCTTATGTAGAAGTTAAGAATCCATTTTCAGACGTCAAAGACAAAATATATTTTATAGAACGTTATAATTCAATAAATATTTTAAGAATATGGAACACAGATTCTTACATCGGTATGTTAAATAATAACCTTTTGTTTCAGATTTTAATGTGATTGTATTTAGTTTATAAATACTCGACCCAACTACCTCGAAATACTTGTTCTCAGAACAAAAGAAACGTAATATTTCGAGAGCCTAACCTTTCTCTTTTTTCAATCTCGAGGCAATGAAACTGACCAGCTTGGCGAAGGCTACCATCTACAAGTACCATCTTGGATTTGAGGTGGGTAACGCCAACCATCACATCGACCTGCTCACTCTGTGGGAAAGAACTCTCGCAGTCCACCGGTGGCTATTTTAGATATATGTGTATTTATCAATTTTATATTTTACTCTTATTTATTAATATTTATATTTATATTTATTTAGTCTTATATCTATTCATATTTATGTGTTTGTTTTATATTCAACCTTATATAACCTTATATGAACAATGGAATAAAGAAGTTTCAATATCGTTTCCATGCAAATAAACGAGTCAAGCGCGCGCTTCCATGTAGCTGCAGCAGTGGAGTGGTGGTGTGTTTTTATGGAGGCGGATGTTAGGAATTGCTCTATAATTTACAAGATATACCGGTATAAGTAAATAAATAGATATTTTCATGGGACTAATTCATAAAATCCGTTCCAGCACCGGAATTATGATTTGCTTTAAAAAGTGAAACGCAGAGTTATTCGAAATATTAAAATATTCCATAAAATATTATAATTTGATATATTCAGAGAATAAAGTATTATTTTACAAATGTAAAAAGAAATT
>CP092877.1:6009203-6052554 GCA_030710605.1 Cordylochernes scorpioides | reverse complement strand
GCTGGGAGAGAAAAAGTTCTTTGTTTGAATGGCGAGCTGTAAAAACATTAATCTCATCGACGCCTGCATTTCTCTATAGTTTATAGAGAGTTGAAATTATCTTCAAAATTACGCGAATGTATTTTTCTCTTGAATTTGAAAGATGTTCGAATTAAACAGACATATATTGTCTATATTTATTGTCGCTTATATAAAAAAGAGGAATTCGCCCCCAATACTTCTTATTGATATAGATACTCGTATATGTTATTTGAGATATATATTTTTAATTTAATTTATTCATATATATATTACGTTTTTCTCGTATAGTAATATTTAAGGTTTTTTATAATTTATATAGGTTAAATCTTTGAAATATGGTGAGATATTGATAAGTTGTTTAGATACAATATCAAAATGGCTATAAAAGCTTTTCTATTATCAGTTGAGAGAATTTTCGTAGAGATTCTATATCGCTTGGAAAAAAATGTCTATGAAATATATAAATATGTAATTGCAGTCCATACCAGGGGAATAACATTTACTCTGTGAACTTCTAAGCCTTTGAGCAAATACTTAAAGACACGTTTGGATGAGAAGTCCATGAAATGATCAAAAAGACCAGTAATTTTGTACCTTTCCACTGAAAATACTGATTAGATCAAGGCGGTTAACATCGGTTATGGACTTAAGATCATCTAGCAATAATCTCCATTGTAATATGCTAGACGCTGTGTATACCACGTTGTGTCCTGGTAAAATAGTGTTATCTGAGGAGATATGTTTACTTTGATTATTTTCTCGGAACTTCAGAGAGAGATAGTGAAGTCTATTGTTCTGAAACAGAACAACATCTTACGGACGTAATTTGTATAAATAATGAACCTTTGATTACCTATAAATTAAGAAATAAGAGATTGAATTTTAAGCAAAACAATATATGTACTTTTTGTTTGCAAATGATTGATAGGTGATGTGGCGTTCATTCATTTTCTTTGTCATATTTTATGTTAAAATCGGATATATAGGAGGAGAATTTTATAAATAAGATGAAGATCTTGTCCCAAAAGTGAATTCGCTAACCTATAACCCCTCACTACTTACTTTTTTTATTTTACCTAAATATATTTTACTTTTATTTTTACAAAAAGAAAATTGATCTTTTCTTAGCACCTGTTGAATTATTCCCGTTTTATTTACTCTTCTTATCTAATCAACATCTATATCTCAGCTTCCCTGGCCTGGGGAATCTAAATTTTTTTGAACAACCTTAGTGGCGTGCAGCACCTTGGTACTTTGCTACAGTGCATTGCGGTTTGTCTGCTTGCTGCATCCATTTTATGGGCTCAAAAATCCTATACGCTGGTTAGTAGGCCGTAAAACCATATTCTCTTTCACTGCTCACCTTTAAATATCTTCTCCAGCTCACACTGTTCTTTTAGCGATAGGTAACATATCGCTTTGACCCTTCCTCTGTAAGTCAGGTTGAAAAAAAGCGATTTCTTTTTATTTCATCACATACTCTCTGATGAATCACGAATCTGTATTCTTAGTTTCAGCATGATCGAACTTATTTGCATATTTGAATTTCGACCTGAATATTTCATTTCAAAGCGCCAATTTTGTAATATTTAGATTAAGATATCGGTTAATAACATTTCTTAATTTGTGAGATGTTCACTTTAAAGTAATATAATGTTTTAGCTAATGGTTCACAACCTTTTGCCTATAACAATATATTTATATGTAATTATAATCTTTTTGCTGATGCACACGATGTATTACGTAAACATATTATAGAAATACGAAAAAAGATTATTTATTTGAACTTAAAGAATCCTTCAAGAAGTACACCGAGAAGCCTGAATAGATCTTAAATATCAGAATTTACCATAATAAGTAAACCCAGTCAGACATATTATTTCTTATTTTTAAATTGTTATCAGTTTATATTTTGTAAATAATAAAAGTGACAATATCAAATACAAATCAGGAATAAAATAATAGATGAAATATTCTATGACATTTTAGTTTCTCTTAGAACCATTATAAGACTCAATAAACCATCTTTTGACCTAGTTGAATGAACAGGAGAAATAAAGCCCTTATCAACAGCGCTTGTCAGAATATAAATATTTGAATAGTCAAGTTATTTTGAGAATGTTTTAAAAAACATTTCCATATGGATACTTTCATTTGAGAGTTAAGAATGTTTTATTAAAAATAAAATCCGCTCTTTTCACACAAGAAAGTTTCAATTTCGTCTCAAACAATTCGATGTGGTTATTGCACCCACAGCTGTAAACCTGGATATTCTCTGAAATAATTCCGCGTTCAGGATGGACTGACTACGAATCAGTTTTGTTATTTGAGGTGTAAATGTGTGTGTGTTAGTATATATCAGGTCATTTTACGCCAATGTAATTTTATGTTTGAAACTTGATACAGCCGATTCTAGATAATTGGAAACTCGCTAATTTGAATATCTCGATAATTTGAAAATATTTTCCGGTCCCTTGAAAAATAATCGATAATTTAAATAAAACAATATTAATTGGTCCCCTCGGTAATTTGAAGTTTAAGGAATAGTATCTTGGCAAAAATGAACATCTGTGAATAACTGTACAAATGTTTATAATAATAAATCACGAATTTTAATAAATCAAACTCTTGTTAACTTGATCCTTCCCTCCATTCTTCTTAGTTGTTTAAACTCCTGTTATTTTGAACTCTTGAAAATTTTGAAAATTTTCTCTAGTCCCTTAAATTTCAAATTATCGATGATGATGTGTAGTTGATGTCTAATACCGTTTTCCCTCCACATCTTCCCATAATACCTATACGCTGCCTAGAATAACGATATGCTAATTTTAAAATTGCATACTCTCTCAATTTTCTTTCGTAAATATTGATATAGTGAAAACTTCTTATTTTTTATTGAAACACAAAATTTCACAAACAAAACCTGATATTTGAGTGTTATGTGTGTTTTGTTTTCTGTTATTTAAACCAAGAGAAAAACACAAGTGCGCGCGGGAGAACGAGAGTGAAGTTTTAGACAATATACGGATAATAAAATTTGCATAAACATGAGTTATGGGCAATAAGATAAATAAAAAGTTAATTCGATTTCATGTCTTTTCAGAGTTCTCGAAATTGAGAACAGTTCAAGTTGATATATTGGAAACATTCTGTAGTTACACGATAAGGTTACTAAAGTAGAGAAAATGTATTGTTCAGAATATAAACTTATATATATATATAAGTATATAGTATATATATATAAGTATCATATATAATCTATAAAATCAAGTTTTATAATTTGATGCAGTTTTTAGAAGTTCGATTATCAATTTATATTACCCATAGATTATAAATCAATATGAATAATCAGAGGCCTAAGTATGAATGCCAACTACCAGGAAGGAAGACAGACAATGCCTACATGATGATGTAGAAAAAAGCAAATAGAGAAAACGACCGGGAATAAAGTCAAGGGATCCTATAGATTTTATTATTGGCAGAATCAAGTGCGATGTGCCAATATTTGTAAAGAAAGTTAGTTCTATCTTCAGATTTTTGACGTCTTTCTTAACGTCTTCTCTCACATTACTACGGTCATTCTATAACAATTGTATAGGGTCAGGTTTAGCAGTTGAGATTTACCGGTAGAGAAGGGAATATTGATATTCCTTAGCGTTGAATCCATTAAATAAATAGCTGAACAATTAACTATGTAAATAGGAGCTCTATGCGATATCTATCACAGCTTGTAGCAGATTCATACAGTTGCCTGTCAGGATTGTGCGAACTTTAATAGAATGTTTGGAAAGGGCAAAGAGATATTGGGAGACGACGGATTGAGAAGTTTGTCACCCAATCATTAAATATAAAGAGTTTAGAAACGAGGGTTAAATGTGCATAGTTATTTTGAGTCTTTTTCATTCGAAGACTTTCAAAATGTATTCTTAGTCTCTTTTTCCTTGGAAACTATCATGTTTTAGGTTCATTCTCTTTACGTACCTCTCTCTCTGTTTCAGGAATATATTATGCTCATCTGTAAATTTTAATAAATATTATTAAATATTAAAACTTTTTTTGATGGTTAGTTTCATTGTATGTTAAAAAATTGAGCAATCCATTTTTAGAACTTAAAAATAAATAAATATTTTGAATCAATATAATTCAATAAAAGATATTTCCGATATTTCGATGAGGCTGTTCGCCTATCTTCCTCTAGGAATTCAAACTCCTTCTAAGCCCATCATCCGCGTGATGTACGAGAAGTATTGTTTATATAAGTTGGAGTGACCGAACCAATTTGAATAAATCAATTATATAATCAGAAATAAAATGCTATATTTAATTAAAAAGGCAAATATTGAATCAAAGTATCATTTATTTTACCAATATTTCAGTCGGCTGAACGCCAATCTTTATCAAGGTATTATTGTGTTTTTAATTAAAGATTTATTTATGGATTGCTCTATTTAAAAAAAAAATAAAATGCTATATATATTATATTCAACTATTTTTGTTTAATATGTAGGTATAATTGCGGTTTGTCTTTTTCTATAAATTCTGTTTATATCATCTATAGGTGCCCAGCTATATAATTAAATATTCGCTACAACCTTTCTTGTTCTCTATTTTGGACGTTATGGCGACCTGCTGTCATCCTTTCCAAATATTATGTTTGGAGGGATGGGAAGTTTAAGAGAACAAAGGGAATTTTTTTCAATAAGAAAGAAAAGGCCGGAATAGTGGGAATCCCTATTAGAGAAAATGAGTTGAAAGATCTAAATGTTAAAGTAATAAATTGATAACAAAAACAGCATTTGAAAAAAATTAATTTCATTTATACCTTTTTTGTAATTTTTCTCAGATTATTAATATTTAATTTTTGCTGTACACTGTACAAGTTTTAAAATTATAATATATAAATCGGGGCAAAATATAAATATTATAAGAATAGTTTTCTTTGAAACGTGTACAGCGTCGCGTACTGTGTACACGTCGGAAAAAATAATACGAAAGGGAGTAACTTGGGATTATTTATTTTTAATTTATATATATCTTCTATATATATAAAAATGAAGGTTTGTATGTTTGTTTGTATGTCCGGTATACAAATTCGGTGTAGTTCACTAATTCAAACCAAAATTTCCATTCATAGGTGAAAAATACGGGGAAGACGATAGGCTATTTAAAAATATATATAAATCAATTATTAAAACTATATATTTTTAGTCAGAAAATGATGATGACGATATTGCTGTATCATGTTTGATTATCAGATACAAAATTATATCGGGAAAAATTCCAAAAAAGCAGAGACCACGGGTGAAACCAGTTCATTATTTTGTACGCAGGAACAAAATTCTAACAGAAAAACATTCATTCGAGCAGAAAACAAAAGGCAGATAATATTTCTATAAAAAATTTCGCTTCTCAGACACAAAGTTTGGAGCGGGACGTTTCACAAGAGTGACATCCACGGCGCCAATTTATAATTGTAACGAATAGTATTTGAATAAAAACATTTAATCGGGTAAAACCCGGGCGTTGCCCGGGTCATTCGGCTAGTATATAATAAAATTTATTTGAACAGCTCTTTTACTGCAATGAATAAAAATTGAAAGAGGTAAAGCATGGCTCATTAATGGTGAACCCTTCTAGCGGTTTCGCCATTTTAATCTCAAGGCGTCTCTACTATTGCATTACATTTCTTATACACCTTGCATTTTCTATTGAGTACAGTGAATGATTGTTTGTAAAGAACCATGAACATATGCTTCTGTAGAAATATTTACTTAAATAAAAGATTTATAGAGAAATTTAAAAGCAATACTCTTCCGCATAATTACAAATAAGCCTGTTAGACAAAATTTTAAATAACATAAATTTAGCGCCTCCTATCGAGCAAAACATTTGTATTTAAAAGCTACTTAAAAAATATGCTCATGGATGAAACTTAAGAAATTGGAAAATCTTTGATGTCGCGCCGGTTGTCAATTATTTTTATTATTATTATTAGTATTATTTTGAGGGAGAAAGAGGCAATTTTGTTCATACTTGTTTATCTCGTGTGTCTTCAATAAAGGTCACTGTGTGTCAAATATATGTCAGAGTTATTGTCTGAATCCCGATATAGGTGTTAAAAGGTACAACTTCTTTATGTTTTGACCATGAGCTTGTAAATCATTGAATTTTATTTCTATAGATCTTATATTGCAATGAATAAAAATTGAAATAGTGATGGCAATAGGCCTGAAGATATTAACTTTATTAATATATTAAAAAAATAATAAAATTAGCGCTAAAAATAGTTAAAATTTTCATCAATAGAGAGCGTCAAGTTTGTGATAGTATTGAAGAAAGTTTTTATAATGGAAATTTAATCCATCATTTTAAATTACAAAATATCGGTGGAAAGACACACAATCCTATACGGCAACCTTGAAGTTGACAATAATAAACAACCAACCAATGAAATATCATATTTCATCATTAGTAAAGGACAGTTGAACTCTGCACCCAGACAATTTGATCTCACTTTCTTTAGAATTTTTCATTGTGCAAATGCTGAAAGATGGGTTCCTCCACAGTTCCCCTTATTTTTGAAACAAGCCATTTGAAAAATAAATTCGTTCACTCACTACACGAATATTAACCGCTTACAGGGTCGGTAGGAGGATGGTATAAACCGTTGCTTTTCGACCGCTACGACCTGGGTTCGATTTCCGCATTGGGCACTTTTTTCTGATTATAAAAATGCTCCAATAGCCCCGATTCTTGCAAATAGTCCAACACCACCCGAGAATGCAAGTCATCAAACGGTGACATGGTGACCAATCTGGCACATTTATAAGTACAAAGCCGAACTGATTTTCACATATATAGTGTGTGGTATCGACATATGGTGCACTTACAGTAAAAGCAGTAACCTTCTTCCAACCCAATATGATTATCATGGCCTGTACTACGTGTACTGGGAATAAGCAAAAAAAAAATCCGCTTAAGACGTTTAGTACTTGCGTAGTATTTTTAAATAAATCGTTTTTTTTTAGCTTGCTCTGACTCCAGTTGTGAGGCGCAGGTAAGTTTGATGTTTTACCCAATTTGATAGAAACCAATACTTCCTCCCATAGGTAGTATGGAACCAATTGTTTCGTTTGATAAATAATATATTACATGAAAATATAAGTATAAAACGTTTTTTAAGTCCATTAAATAATAGGTTTCTTAAAAATTATAATATAATCTTTTGGAATTCTCATCAATTCGGAGCCTAATTAATACTTGTTAATATGTTTATAATTAAGTACAATTAAGCAGTTCAATCCAGCATTCCTGCGATCAGAAACCAATTGTTCGTCTGAATACAATTTGCAAAAAATGAAATAACATTTCATTCTCTCTGTATTATATATTGACAATATTCAACATGAAATTTTCATTCTCAAAATAAATAATTTTCTCTTGTCTTTACTGTTCTCCCAATACCTTTCATTGCGGTAAGGAGAGTGAAGAGTCTTTTATTATTCTCTATCTCAAAATAAACAGTTTTCTTGTCTCTGCTGTTCTCCCAATATTTTCCATTGTGTTAAAGATAGTTAAACTCTTTTATTTATAAAATATATTTTGTGCTAAATATAGTTTCAATGTTCACATGCTAAAATCTGTAGAATAAGCGCGTTACTGCCACATCCCAAGTAGTGAAATCCCTCAACTCTGTTCAGAAACGTTCGGGCCGGCAAACCAATGATATTGACCATTCCCCATCTCCGGTAATTCTATGCGCTTAATTTCCGGATGCAACCATAATTCACCGTTTTGGTCATAATTTGTGATCCGGGCAATCGGCGCCAGCGATAAATCTTAGCGGCCGCCATCATGGCCTGGAATGTTTAATTTATCAGCGGCTAACGGGCCTTGGGCACGCAGGCAGGCTCCCGGGCCTCGGACATTGCACAAATAATAGGGCCAAATTAACTCGGAATTGATTAATTGACACTAATTAAGATGCAACGTGAACGTATGACAGGCTGAGTCATAAAGGTAAATAGGGAAATAATAGAGGGTCTTTATATAAACGTTGAAAGGCCGAGAATAAATGTTTTCTAGAGCTGTTATAATATTTTTTATTTATCCCAAGTACACGTGGTATACAGGCCATGAAATTTATGGTGGGTATTTAGCGACTGCTTTTACTCTAAGTGCACCACATGGTCTACAAAGGTGAAAATATGTTCGACTTTTGCACTTACAACCATGCCAGAGCCCCGTTTGGTTACTTACACTAGCTGGTGGGGTTGGACCTTTGCGTAAATCGGGGGCCATTGGAGCATTCCTTCTATTAGAAACAAGTGCCCAATGCAGGGTTCGATCCCAGGTCGTACCGGTCGAAAACAAACATTTTATACTACCCTTCTACCGACCCCGCTGTTATAAATACTAATCTTGAATGATACACTCACTTATAAATGTTCAAATAATTCATTGTATTATGTTTACAGTCGAGAACGTTTAATGTTTTCTTAAGAGTAAATTTGTATTTCCAACAAACGGTTGTTAGACAGTAATCTGAAGTCGGTATAGAAAAAAAAAGCGATTACGCTTCATAATGTTCACTTAGAGTTTACAACTTTGAATTTTAAAAATAAATGTCGGTTACTCTGCGGATATTTCAGTTGGCGAACTGTTCAACCCCTGCTTCGAGAGTCTCTTGGCCCTGGATCTGCAGACCTCAGCCTCCATCCCGAAACAATGAAGAAAATTTCCATCTTGGGCTTCAAGTGAACAATTCCAGCCACCGACCACATCGACCTGCTCACTCTGTGGAGAAGATAATTCTTTTCGTTTACCGTTGTCAGTCTTTCCCGCGGTGGATACCATGGATGAATGAATGCGTATATAATTTCTATAAATCAACATATATATTTAATTATTATTTCACATTTTATTTTTACACACTGTTACTATAACCTAATACTAAGTATTCAAAATAAAGAAGGCATCTCCTGACCACGAGAACATGTGCTTTTTACTTTTTACTTTTTACTTTTTACTTTTTACTTCTTATATAATCAAAAATGTTTGTAATTGTTTTTTTTTTTACCATTCACAGTATAATCCTCTATGGAAATTGTAACACAGGAGTTTCAACATTGTTAATAGCATAGAAATTGATTTTCAATTGAATTATTCTATTTTTTTATTAACTCAACGATTCTGTTGATGAAGCTCTTTTATCTAATGTTTAGCACCATTGGATAGTGGGCGACCTAGACCGAAGTCTGTACGCCTGCACTATACCGCCATCATGGCTAAACTCGTAAGTTCCCTGGCTAACGAGTTTAGCCATGATGGCGGTATAGTGAGGTGTACAGACTTTGTCTAGGTCGCCCACTATCCAATGGTGCTAAACATTAAAGAGCTTCATCAACAGAATCGTTGAGTTAATAAAAATAAATTGAATAATTCAATTGAAAATCTTTTTTTTTTTTTTTTTTTGCTATGAACATTTCTAGCCGTTTTGTAGATCTGGTCTCGATACTGTTTAGCAGGAGATTTTACTGGACTTGTGTTTCTTGCATGTGTCTCTTCACAGTGTCGAGTTATCAATGCTAATCATTTCAATTATCAAAACGCCATCTCTCTTTCCATTTAGAATTTGGCAACTTAAAAATGACTGGACTCGATCGAAATCCCCAACAATGAGAAAGGCCGCCGCGGGCCTGCTCTTCCATTCTTCTGGTTTCTCCACAAAAAGGAGGTAACATTCCAAACGGCAACAACTGGTGTGTTACTTTTGTTGCTCGGAAATGTAATTCGTTTGGGAAAAATAACTACAATTCTTCTCTATATACCCTCGTTTTTATAGTTGAAAAAAAAAGTAAAATTAAATATAAAAATAATTTTGAAGCTAAAATTATTTTAATGAATTTTTTTTTTTCAAATTTGATATATGCATAAATTTGTATAATATGTATATATATATTTCCACACACACCTATGTTTTAATAACTTCACTAAATACGCAAAACATATGCGACCCGGAAGTCTTGAGGAAAACTTTGAATGTTATAGTAGTGAGTCGTAACATTCTTGAAATTCTATTGTTTTTTTTTTGCGTGAATGTTTTACCTTTTTTTTTTTTTTTGCATTTTGAACACTACCGGCTTTTTAATGTGAGTTGAAAAAATATAAAAATTATCTCAATATTAAAATTCATTAATAATTTATAAAAATATGACAACAATTATATAATTTTAAAAATGTATTTACCTTACATATTTAAATATTGACTTACCACTTCGAAAAATTGCAAATTAATATATATATTTTTTTTAATTTAAAAGAGAAGAAAATCTTTATATTCTATAATATATATTGTATGAATAATATAAAAAATATTATTAATAATATAATCCCTTCGGTAAAATTATAAGCAAAAGACAATTCGCTAAAGGAAGAGTTTATTTTTATAAAACGGCAATACAAGTTTTTGGGCTCAACAGCCCTTCGACAAGTATAACTATGATACAAAATTTTAAAGAAATCAAAAGTTTTAGCAACCTAGATATACCCGTCGGAAGTCTGTCGAGACCTAAAGCTTGTATTGCCGTTATGTAAAAAGAAATTCATTTCTCTCAGTGAATTATCTTTTATTTATAAAATAAATTATATTTCTGCTATTGGTGGCTTCACAATATCTAAAATCGGCGTTCTGTATTTGTGAAATATATCGTGCTAAAGAAGGTCGATGGACAAATGGATAACACCCTCGATTCCCGACAGCCAAGAACCGGGATCGAATCCTGTGTTGGCCCCTTTGTTTCAATATATGAATAACCTTCACATATTTTTCATTGTTGAAAATATCATAAACTAGGTTGCTCATTTTAGTGGTACCTAGTAAAGTGATTTTGGAACAATATATCGTGCTATAAAATCTATCTTTAAATAGGAAAATGATCTGACACACCATGTTCTTCCATCTCACTCTGTCGCAATGTTTGTTTGGTCCTTTGTATGTCACTTAGTGATTGTTGGATCGCTCTCGCTTGGCAGACAAAACAACTCAGCTTGTCTTTGGGATTGGAGTTTCTTTATCTGAAGCTTGTTACACAATGTCGTGTATTGGACAAATGTAAAAGGGCGGTGAAAGGTAGAAAGCCTGCTACTGTCATACGCCGCACCTATAATTTCACGGAAAGTTGCCTCTTCTTTCTAGCTTCTTATTGGATTGATAAAAATAGTTTTAAGGTATTTCAAAAGGAGAAATTGAGTACTTAACCAAATTTAACAGACAATGATAATCATGGTGAATAGAGGTTTGTTTCTACCTCTTACTGCAAGTACACTGCACGCCTACCTGTTGCTATCAGTTTAGCTTTACGCTTACGTCAGAGTCAGGTTTAGTACGTATTGACATAGTTGCAGTCTTTTAAAAGTTGGAATGTATTCAGGGTATTTATAAATTTTAAAATTTTGTATATAATGGGCGAATCAAATACGAGTCCCGACTTTCAAATTTTGACAGAAGATACATACCCCCGAGACATGTCTTCTGTTATATCTATTTAACAAATTTGTTCCTAGGTCACACATATATGTAGGGAATATCATTATATTTAAGTTAAAATTGAAATAATTCAAAATAGAATTTGTTTAAATTTTTTAAAAAGACGTAAATTGAAATTCTGTAATATTTTTAATGTCTCGCGCGTACCAAATTGTTGATCAAGTGAAACATTGACAAATGTGGATCACTACAATATTCTCTATGACCTTATCAAGAAATGTAATAACTATGACGCTATATTAATCGAGAATTCTATATTTAGAGACGGACTTTGCCAATTTATCAATGAAACAGAATTTTATCGAAATATAATCAAACGAGTATATTCCTATTTATATGTGTAGGTATATTCTCATTTTCGGGGTAATATCGCAATGCTATTTGTTAATGTTAATATTGTAATGTTGAATTGTTGCATGAGATATTTCATTAAATAATTATGCTCGTGATCTGATGAAGGAGGATGTGAAAACATGAGAGTCATTCACAACTGACTCTTGAAGACCAATTGAGTATCGATAACAATAACTGGTAAAAATTATGACAATGCTGTCTATTTACGTCGAATAGACTCCCTAATATGGATATTCCATCAGCAACTGTCCTGAAGACAACTGTTCTTTGATAAAAGTCAAGACTTGGATTCATTCGCGTATCTAGATCAATGCAATCTCTCTATAATTCCATTATGGAATGTGGTGTAGGGGTGGCAGCTTTTTTTGGTCATGGTACCAATGATCCAGGCACATTTTAGTAAAAGTCTGACTTTACCATTAATTTGAGGCCGTTCCTAACATGGAAGCAGAGGCCTTTGCTGCAGGCTCTTACATGAGTACAGACGTAGCCTTGAACCTATTTTCAAATCTCTAGATTAATGGACAACGTCCATAGTTTGGACTTGATCCCACTGGTGATTCAATATGTAGCTATGTGGCGAAGAAATAATATATATTATGTGATGCATATATATAATATTTAATTAAATAATCAATGAAAATAATCAACAGCCTATTACTCTGTTAAAATTCACACATTAGGCCTCCAAGGAAAAGTTTATTTTTTACAAACCTATATGTTTATATTTTACTATTGATTCAAGGGATTATTATTCGAATTGTGAACTCAAGATAATTACTCTGTATTTGTAAAATTATTATAAATGTTTCTTAGCTTAGTTGTTCAATATTCTCTAGCTGTATATAGTTTGTTGGTTTGTTGATAATTGTCGACTAGTCGTACTGACGTCATCAATAAATACTTTCATATATTAAGATAAATAAAGACTTTTTTTCTTCGCTACAATATGTATAGTTATGTGAATTACGTACTCGAGGCTTGTAATGACTTGAATAACTTTGCCGATGAATTCTCCAATATACCACACTCATGTAATCAATACATTCAAACAATAGAATATTTATAGAATATAACGGCGACCTATGGATAGGGGTTCTTCTATTTTATAGCATATATTTAAGAATACCAAGAGTATATGATGATAATTGAAGTCGTATTTCTATTGACTGTGGAAGTTTGAAAAGAATGATTCAAAGCATTTTCGAATAAACACCTTATAAAAGATAACCCTCTGATATTTTTTAACTACGCGTATTTAATTTTGTCACTTTATAGTTAGAACAAATACTCCAGTGGGTAGCACAATGTACGTGTGTGTAGACATTGTTTGCACTGAATTTCTCACAATAAATTAGTTACACAAACTATGATATGAGCTCTATACATACATACACCTTCACATATCACAAGTGTCCCTAATTGCCGAAAGAATACAGAAAAATGCAAACTATATATATACTGTAATTGTCCTAATTTTCATCATGCGCAATAATAAAGGGCTAACTTGACAAATTCTATATTAGCAGTTAGATATTTATATCGTGTAATTTACTCAAGAGTTAAAATAAACTACTCTTAATAAATAATAAATAAAATAAATATTTTTTTTTTCAAATTTTTACCCAACGACTACATTGAGTGGAAAACCTTCCAAAAAAAACAAATCTTTTCAAAAACATCTCAACATATATATAAATATATTTATGTATGTGTGTTGTGTGTCAAAATAATAATATAAAAGGTCAGGTGTTGATATTAAAAATAAAAAAGACATATTTTTGTTCCTCTAGATGGCGCTCTACCATCTAGAGATGCTTTTGATTGCAAAGAACTCTTCCTAGTAAACTTTGAAATGAACCAGGCGATAAGGAAGAGGGGGTTCTTTATTATATAAAACGAGTACGAGCTTTCGAGTAAAAACCCTTCTACAGGCGGCTATCACATAGCAAGATGGATACAAATATGGATGGATACATCTTGCTATGTGATAGCCGCCTGTAGAAGGGCTTTTACCCGAAAGCTCGTACTCGGTTTATATAATAAAGACACCCATCTTCTTTATCGTCTGGTTCATTTCAGAGATGCTTTTGTGAGCACGGTCAGGATTTGTTCTTTTTTATTTTCAATATTTATATATGCAAACGTTTCATAATAAATCATAAGTGAAAATTTTTAAAATAGTTGTCCTATAAATGGCAAACTTTATTTTATATGGAACTAATAGCGTTCTGTTACATCGGGAACATATAGACTCTTGATGGTGGTGAAATTGGAGCTAAGCTATGGCTTCTGTGATTGTAAAATGATGATAAATCGAAATAACTAGCTTCAGATTAAAGGATGACCTGGCATAAACCATTTATGCAGTAAAACCAAAACGTAAACCAAAACGAAACATGTTGGAGCTAAGTTTGTATTTTATGTACGCTACTTTACCTAAAGAAGTAAGTTCTGTTCTCTTAAGGCGAAGATAAATATTCTCCAAATAGAAGAATAACCTACCTCTATATATTTTCGAGTCATTCTGCGTAGCGAACTCTAATAATAGCTGTGAATTAGGCACCAAATAAATTACTGATAATAAAACCAATTAATTATAAAATATAATGAGAGAGATATTATAAACCGCAATATAACCCATACTCCCTAGTTTTAATAATATTGCAACTAGAATCATTTAACCAGTCTCACAGGACCTTGAAACTGTGTGTGCCTTTGAATATATCAAAAACCCATTTTCAACACTAGCAAATAAATATATACACACACGTTTGATGAATACGTGGACTCTAGTTGAATACAAATACGAGAATGACTGCATTGTATTGTTATATTTTTAAGTATTACCTGTGTGTGAGTTTAGTAAATGCGCCGTTATATAGCCAAGCGCTTTTACCAGAATCCCCAAGAAAATCTCTAAAACTCGCACTTCAAAATCATATTCAAAAAATTCCCCTTCACTTGGCTGGTTTACTTGAAGTCCTACTCTGGTCGAGGCTATATTTAGGGTGTATACCACGTTCACTGACTTTTCAAATAGGCGGATGATATATGGGCATAGTGAGAGAGGACGAATATTATAGAAAATTTCCAATTTCATAGTTTCTTCAACATAATTAGATATTTTATCTGCACAGATATATCACTAATATATTCTTCTCTAATTGTCTAATGATTCTCCAAAGTGAAGGACCTTGAAATGTTTTTATTTATCTTTTGCATATTTCGATGTATGGCGATCTATGCCAACTTTCAATTCTTAATACAAGATGACCTATCATAGGCTCTATATGGTAAGCTGTGAAGAACAGGGATCGTTGGTCATTCAAGACCATTCAATAGCAATTGTGATATCATGGCGGATTATCAATTTTTGTAGGTCACCTTTGAGTGTAGTTGCTTCTATCCAGAAATCATTTGGCCATGTGGAACAAATTTGTCAATTTTGAGGCATAGTATATTTTATTTTCAACAAATAATTTATCTTTTGCATTTAAAGGGGTAACTATCAACATTTCTTTACCAATTCCTGAATACTTTAGTCTAGTGGAGGATCTCGAAAGATAGAACTTGTGTAAGTGAGTCCAATCTTATTATCTTCAGCTATTGTGCTATATAAGGTAGGTATTACAAGGACAGTCTGAGGTAGGTAAGGAATCAGAAGCCAAGAGTTGTGATGAGTCCACGGGACATTGATCTAATGGGGCTGAGTCACTGAATACAAATCAGGAGATTCAACTGTTTATCTTCCCGATTTAAACCCCATTGAAGTTTTACGAGGGCACCTGGACGGATTTACTGCCCCATCATAATTAACCGCGGTCAAGGCCACTCAATTGCCTCTTTATGGGCTTAGTTTGTTTTAATGGCGCCTTCTTTAATAACTTCCACGCCATTTATTGGGATTGGTTTCTCTAAACACAGCGACACAGGAATAATCGAAATGGTAACATTCGAATTCAAGAAGAGGAAGAGTGGAGATTGTAATACAAATCAAAATATAAGATTTTTACGTGAAACATGTTTTAGAATCAGTACCTTCCATACTAATATATGTTCTGCTGATACCAATATTGATGTAAATTAGGTTCAAAATGTTCAATTCGCTTCACCACTTTTTGATTATTGGCCATTTCTTATGGTCGATGACCTCACAATGGTCATACATTTTCACAACATTCTGGAGATGTAGAGCAAGATTGTCTTTCATATCATTTCTCTAAAACTGAATAGAAGATTTCTTTGGATCCAACGATTCCCAATTTTTTTGTTATGGGAAATTCATTTATCTTTGTCTTCAAAGCTAAATGGAGATAAAGCTTTGTATTCTTGGTTAAATTTCGCTGTGGTATTATATTTTGTCGATATCCGAAAATGTTTTCATTTATATTATTGACCTTTCCATTTCCTTGAAAATATCTTTGTAAAATTAAAGTATCCCTTTGATGACCAACGCTGGATATTGACATATTAGGGGTGGGTGTTTAGATAATTTTGTAATATGAATTTCAGGATAATCTACATCCTATCTTATTCTAATCTTAAGGATCTTAAGGTTTATTTGACGTTTTTTTTTTTAATTTTCAATCATAAAAAGTGATGGCATGAAGATGGTGTTGATTGTTCCACCCAACAACGTGCGCTCACTTACAATAGTTGTTGCTGTGGTGTGTCCAGTATCGTACGTACATTTTTATTTTTATTCATTCTGTAAATATATTAAAATTAAATTATATATTTATTTCTAAATAGAGCATATTTAGTTTACGTTGATGAGCCAGTGTATTTTTTGAGAAGAAAATCTGGAAAAGTCTTTCAACAAATATTATGAACTGATGCCTTTAATTTTTTATTTATTTAAGGAAGTTCCAAAACGTAAGTAACCAGAATATATTTATTCTCATTCTTTCTTTCTCTTCAAAAAAAAAAAAAAAAAAAAAATATATATATATATATATATATATATATATATATCGATGGAAACTTGACTTCAGGTGGACGCTTCTCAGTTTGCCAAAGCAGGTGTTTTGGCTTTGTCATCGACTCAAGGCCGCTAGCTTGCGGTGACGGTCAAAAGATGACGTCTAGCTTTGACGTCTATTTTGACGGGAGAGGTGGCCTTTAATTTATAGATCAATATCCTCCCGGCAAAAATTCACATATATAATATCTCTATAGATTTTGCCTTGCCACTCAGCCAACTAAACACCTATTTGGCAGATTGTGAAGATTCCATTATATTTCTTGTGGATCCCATGGAATAAAGTCCGCCCTGCTCTGATGAGGGCCATTAGACCGAAACCATGGTCTTTAGGTGAACGCTACTCAGTTTTCCAAAGCAGGCGTTGTCACTGACCCGAGGCCCGTAGCTTGCGGTGACGGTCAATAGATGGCGTCTAGGTTTGACGTCTATTTTGATATAGGAGAGGTGACCTTTATTTTTTATTAAAATAGTAAGTACCGTTTTGAAGATCATTTGTTGGTTGGAAGTTGATTCGGAGAAAAACCCAGCCACATCTACCTATAGTTTAACTCCCGATGTTTCAGGGACTTCCTGACATTCCCCTGAAGGAGGGGGTTACTGAAGGGGTACCTGAGGAGGTTACTGTGTCAAATTATATTGACAAACATTTTCAGTTTTTTTTTTTCTGATCAGGTTTTATAGGGAAGAATGTTGTCTTCGTTTGTTAGTGAACCAATCTCTCACGCCTTCTCATTGGACGAATGTGGCCATGTCTGTATATAAGAGGGGACTTAGGGAATGCGAAGGGGCCAGAGCGTGGAGAATTGGTGTGGAGACACTTGAAGTGTTTTTCTACGGAGTTTTCCCTGTCTGGCTGTTCTCTTCGCATCCCTGTGTCCCCATTCCGATCCCTATCAACGCTACAATTAAGCTAAATATTTTTTTTTTATTTTATTTAACAAATCGTGAGTTGTTTTTATCTCTTTTTGTTGTTAGTGTTGTACTCTTGAGTGTACGCTTTTCTGTGTATTAAGGTACATTTAATTTAGCCCCTAGCTTATTCCATTTTTGTGTGCGTAACCCGCAAAAGTTGCAGCTTTTGTCAACTGAAACGTCGGGAGTTGAAATGAACTATTGGTTGTCAGTAAGTTACGTATTGTAAAACTTAGGCAATGGTGCTCCGAAAAGCTGGCTCGTAAAAAAACCGGAAGGATTACATAGGTAAATGAATTATTTAGTGAATGATTTAGCCTCAATTGGCGACAATATAGAGACCTGGCAATGGTTCTTCTGAGTGGATCAACCGAAGGTTGGGATGCATTTGTTTAGACAATAGGTAACTTTCCAGAATACACAACCGCTACAGTCAAATAATGATTGCTAGAAGAATCCGAAAGGAGGTCTTCTAATTTTCCTCAAGGCTAAATTCTATGGCGGCTAATACATTATCAAAATGTATTGAAAATAGAAAGGTATGCAAAGAGAAGATTGTCTGTTTCAAATGCGGAAGCAAATGACATTATGCAAATTATACCGGAATAAATGTATATATTGAAAATAACAAAACCCAGAAAAGTTTAACTAGAATAAAGGCGTAAGGATGTCAGCAAAATGTTGGCGTTGCATGGAGCCACTTCTGAGACGTTGATTATAGATTCCGGTACAACCACACACTAGATGACTCCCAACACACAAAGACTATTTCTTGAAAT
The DNA here is from genome assembly GCA_030710605.1 of Cordylochernes scorpioides. Taxonomy (NCBI): domain Eukaryota; kingdom Metazoa; phylum Arthropoda; class Arachnida; order Pseudoscorpiones; family Chernetidae; genus Cordylochernes; species Cordylochernes scorpioides. Next base: position 6,033,953 of record CP092877.1, on the reverse strand, counting down.
TAAAGGATGTAATGGACATTTGACTATTTTCACTTTTTCAAATAGCTCTTCGACAAAAGCTAGTCGAATCGGTAAAGACAAGGCCAACATTGTAGAAAATCAAGATGTTGATCATTTTGTCACCGTATTCTTTCAGTGCTTAAATTACAAAAAAAAACTGCAAGAAAGATGTTTTTAACAAGAAATGTTTCCACATTATGGAAAAGACAGGCGAGCTCTCAACAGTGGGAAAGAAACTTAGACTTTCTACATACAAACTACTCCATCTTCACCACCAGATCAAGATGATTATGCTTTTCTTGCATCTGGATACAAGAAAGTGACTCCAATGTACCTTTGGTACAAAAAATAATACATGCAAATATGGATTGGTTAGTCAGAACGGTCGGAAACTAAAGTCTGAGAGGACTTGATTGTAAAGTAATGAAGTAAAAAAACTGCCGAAACTGCCTGATCATAAAATCCTGACGCCTACAGTTCCCTCAGTACAGGAAGGATGAGGAAATCATGTCTTTGAACTTGGTGCATTCAGACCTGATGGGTCCATTTGATACAGTGAGCTAGGGAGAAGCTAAGTACACTTTAACTATCATTGGTAAAGCTTCACGATATGTGAGCGTATTTTTCCTGAGAAACAAAGGTTCAACTCTGAAAATATTCAAAGAGTGGATTCAGGAATCCTAAAACAAATCAATAGAAATTTTCAAATATTAAGCCCAGATAATGGTTTGGACGTTGTTCAAAACAATGGGGCTATTTCTGCGAGAGTATTGAAATTGTTAATCAACACACAATGATATATATATCCTGACAAAATGGCCTTGCAGAAAGGATGAATAAGACACCTATATATCTAGTCAGGAGCACGGTATGCGGTAGTGGTCTGCACCTGAAATACGCACCTCCACCGATAGCGCATTTAGGCGCTTTGGTGAACTTTCACCATCAGTGTGCGTCTTGTGAGACAGGATACCACAGACACTACGAATGAAGACGTGCGTCGCCCGGGCGAGCCTGAGGAACAGGAAGTCAATCTTGAGGCGACTGCGCGCAAGGAGAGCTTCCTCAATAGCCTTTGAAACTTCAATAATAAAAATGGAAGGCGAGCATTCTTTTGTTTATCATCTTAACCGGCTTCAAGCCGCCGCTGTAATTGACCAACAGCGGGGGTATCACCAGGTTTTCTGACAGTTCAGCCTCAGGGCAAAGAAGGAGAACTCAAGACTTCAATATAGCGCATATACGAGCTGATCGAGGGGAAACGGGGGATCGGTGCGTCAGCCCACTCCACACGGGAACCAAAACAAAAGGAGGAGGGGGAGCAGTAACAAGCTCGGTAAAAAACCTGGGCTCAGCTGGCCCGGCTGATAGTACCCTGTAAGGGCTCCCAATCCATGGATACAGGATAAGCAGCGTTTGTACTCCATGTTAAGAGCGGCTGCAGATGGCGTCTGTTCCTCATGTCAGAGGCGGCCATTTCATATTGGAGCTAAGTCGGCCTGCCACTGAGTGGTGCTCCCAGTCTTAATGACAAAGGCAGACGCATTCTACTTCACCCAGTCATGATGGTTGTCAAGTCTCACTCTACAAGCTTGATACCCTAATATGATTGAGTGGAGATAAGAAAGAATAAGAAGAGACCAAAACAAACCCCCTTCCCCCTCAAAATGGCAGGTTTTTTAAAGGCCGGAAGGAGTGTTGAGACATCGTCCCAGTATTAATAAAATATATCTTTCTAGGAGAATCTATTTTGGTCAGTGACACCCTAGGTTAAGCCTCAATGTCCCCACTTTTTCACTTGCCAGCCACATCTGGCATTCTTTATTGGCTTTGCATGTTGTAAAACTTTTCATATGGAGTTGTAAACATTTTTATATATATTTTTTGGAATTCAATACTGTCTAATATTTTTTCACGCATATTATATTTCAAACAAAAACAAATAGAAAAGAATCAATTTCAAAAATCCGATATTATTAAAATAAATAATATATCCTTTATAGAATATTAATTGTGGCGCTGCGCCATTTGATATGCACACCGATAGATCTCCATTGATTCCTCTGGGACCTTTACAAACAGCCCTACTGGATATAGGTTGTGTGGAGTGACATTTTAGGTAGAGTCAACTGACAAGTATGTTATTTCATTCAAATTTCATATATTCTGCATTTCTCATGAAACTACAGGAATTTACATTTCTCGTGTTCAGTTAAATAACCATTATTTTCGAAGTTTTGAATAGTCAATTAAACCTTACCAACTTAAAATCCTTCGACAATTATTAGTGAACGAAAAATAAAATCACCAAAGATGAGTATCTCTCTCTTATATTTAATGCTTCACGTTTCAAGCTCTCGGGTATTAACGACCCTTCTACAGGAATAAAAGCCAAAGAATGAAGCTAGATGGATCAACCGTTTATATACAAACACATATATAATATTTACATACCTGTTTTCAAAATATAATTCTAATTTTAAAGCTTGAAACGTAAAGCCTTAAATACAAGAAATGCATCCTTGGTAATTTTATTTTTATTTTACTAATTGAACCTTACGCACCTCTTTATAAATATATATATATGGTTTTAGGATGTCGCCTAAAATTTTTAATCAACTTCCATGAAATTCCTCTATGAAATGGCACGAAGGTGTAATAGACATTTCTCTCAAGACTATTAAAGTAGTTGTTATGTATGTATTTAATTTAAAAAACAGGAATTTATTTTTAAAATTTATAAATATATTACGTGACTGCTTTAACATCGTATTTGAAAATTCTATAAACATTATATCGATAATTAAAGAGAATTAGGGCACACATAGGGTTACTAATAAAATATTACTCTTTGAATTAGGTTCTGATAATTTGTCTTTTAGGAAAGAGACAGAAAATAAGCAAAAAAAATAACAGGTACTTGTAGCGAGATTATATATTAATACAAAGGAATAATGCGTCATCTATATATAACAAATTAAAACACCAAGACGCGAATGTTTTTTTTTTTTCACAAATAAATCAAACTTCTACTGTCCTTACTGCGATGAAAAATATTGGGAGGGCTTAGCTGATCAGTGGTAAACCCTCCCAGCGGTTTCACCAATTTAATCAACCAGACCGCTTCTTCAGAGCTCTAATATTATATTGGATCATTCTGCTTTTGTATGCTACACTGAAGGGTGGAATATTAGAAATGGTATTTTAGGACAGTAGAATTACAATTAAATATTTGCATCGAGCAAGGCTCTTTCGTCAACTAGTGTGGATAAACATTGGCAGGGGGCGCCGAGAAAGTGTTTTTATATTATATAAATTGTGGTAGAGGTCGGTAACTTCACGTTATTTTGAAGAAAGCATTGGTAGATGCTTAGAATACATGGTCTTATATTGGAACTAGCGCAGAAATCACCGTTCAAGACTCTGAAAAGTGAACATATATTGATACTAGCAAAAAAGGAATTGAAAGAAATTGAAAATTTATCCTATATTGGAACTGGTAAAGGAGGCATTGGTTAACTTCACAACGTCGTCGTAATGATGACTCGTTCAGGAATCCTTAGTAGGAGTTTATATTATATTGAAACTCGTGAAGGAAGCTTTGTGTGTTATTGATGAAATAATATCTATATAAATTACAAAATAATCTCAGTAAGTGTTTTCATTCTTTAAATTACCACGAAAAGTGTCAAATCTCTTATAAGGATTGTTAACAGAGACTTATAGCTACACTTATATATAGTAACTAGTGGTCGGGACAACGCTAGTAGAAAAATAACAATGATCCTTATTGAATTTAGTGCGGAAGGAATTTTTGGCAGAGGCTCAGAGTGTGTTATTACTATGGAACGGGGTCAAAACAATATTTTATGTTAAAATTAGAGAAAGTTGCACAGCGACAGTGGAGGACGTTGTCCTATCAACCGACATGTCGCGGGACTGTATTAATAAGAGAATAAAGAAAAGAACAAGATGGCAGCGGAATAATTGATATATCGGGGCCACCAAATATTGACCCTGTTGTAGCTGTGATGTTTGTCTTGGCAGCCACCGCTCCATTCCATCAAGTGGCCAGTTTGGTTTATTCATGCGGCCGACCGACCGACCGCTCTTGATTAATGTCAGCTGCCCAGCTGTTGTACGACTCTATGATTGAGTAGATAGTTAGGTAATCATAGAAGTCTCACATTTTCAATCTTGATTCTGCTAATAGCCTTAAGATATGATTAGCCTAAATAGATCGATATTAGGGTACATACACACACCCCAACATACACAAAAATAAAAACCGAATGGAACGTAAAAAAATATTAAAAGAAAGGGCAAATAAATACATTATAAAGCTCTTAGATAAAAATGTATGTATCATGTAATATATTTCAATATATACTTGACATTCCCATATGTAATATAGCTATAGTGTAATAACCAAAATTGTAGACGCAATTCAACTCGCCAGTTTGACTTTCATGTAATAATAAAAAACAGATTGAGTGACAGCTGGCGCCAGACAGAAGAAAGGTCTTCATTTCCACCGTCGGTCCGAAAAACATAGTCGAATTACCACCAGTCTCTCTCTGTCACTAGAATAGATCAGACCCCCCTCGACCGGCGTCCGGCTGCTATATCTGAGGTGACATCCAACATGGCTCGTCCTTTCGTGCCATCCCATTCACGCTGTAACCACCCTGATCATTGTGGCCACCACGACTGCATCAAACCAAACATGCCACGCTACACTACCTCACAGCAGACAATCGACAGGATCATTTACAATATCACAGCTAGTCGACAGGATCATTTTATATTACGACATATATATTTATATGCATATATTAACATTTCGGTTGGCTAAACAACGTTAAAAAAAGGTACAACAACGTTTTACTTATATCTCTGCGTGCCCCCGTTATATTGTGTAAGAAAGTGAATTTCTTGTACCTATTACAAGTCCACGTTCGCCATACAAGAATGTGATAATTCTTTATCTACAAGCGGATTGCATTCTCCCTACAAGGAAGAGTAAAGTTATATTCTTTGGTCATATAAGAAAGTAAGATTCCTATACATACAAGCTATCTAACTTCCCCCGTATATTTCACAAGAAGATAATATTTATGTTTTCACAAGTGGTCTACGTTTGTAGATGGAAGTGATATTCCTTCACCACAAGATTCCAAGGTATAAGTGAATAGTATGCTGCAGCTATGAAACTCGACGTATATCATACAGGATTCCTTGCACCTACAAAAGTTCAACAAGGAAGCGGAATTCCATACCTACAATAGGTCTACACATGTCTACTCTTCTCTCTCCACAGCAGATTAGTTTCTAAGCGGCCGGCGGCTAATAGGTTTTGACACAGCGAGTTGCCGCCGCCGCCGCAATTAGCATAATTACTTATCTGTCTAATTTGTCTCTTGGATCGCTCGCAGAGCTAATTCAATTTGGGGTCGTTAACCAACCACCTGCTGGAGCCACATTATCGCCTCAAAACTCCTTCGGATTGATGCCGCTACTGAACACTTCTCTACTGAACAATTTTCTTATTAAATACTGGTAGCGTTTGAACTAACTCGTTATTTCTATTTGACAACTAAATTCATCTTTCAACTCTTGAGATCCAAGACATTTCTGGTTTGTCGAATATTTTTGTGAGGGGATTTCTATTTAAACGAGTTTGCAAAGTCCTAACTTTCTATTTAAAAATTAGCCTTGTGTCACAATAATAAGAGCGATTGTGGACAATTTTAAGTTTTTAGCTTTTAGAATACACTTAGGGACAAAACTAAAAGAATTGTAAAGTCTTTGATACCACTAGTTATCTGTTTTTTTAAAGATACAGAAACAATTTTGTTCACACTTGTTATCATGTGTGTCTTCACAAAAAGTTACTGTAATATATTTCAGAGTTATTGTCTGAATCCCGGTATATAGGAATAAAAAATCCTTCCTCTGTCTTGTTTTTATCCTCAATATCGGTAACATCTTTTGGCGAATTGTCTCTTGACCTCAATCTATTTTACTGAAAGTATGTTTTTATTTGAATGTATTGCAACATTTGTTTTCTTAGAATATGGTGAAACCTTTTACACCTGCGAATTTTAACACTAAAGTTGTTTCAGTATCTAAATCCTATCAGTGGTTCCAAAAAATATATTTTATCTAAAAACTTTATAATTAAATTTCATTTTAACGGCACAATAGAATTTATAGGCAGAATAATAAAATTACACGCTATTTTGAAAATTAATGAAATTTAATATATTTCCCAAATATAATTACCAATCTGGGTCATTTTATAATATGTTACCTGTGTTTTACATTATTTTAGAACGAATGTTTCTGAATGTATTTGATGTTAGAATTGTAATTGCTTGTTATAACGAGTCAAGGGCGTTTCAGTAAACGAATTACATACTTAGCGTATACATGAGATATAATAAAAGAGAAATAAATGGGTACCTCCTCAATTTTTTCAATTTGACTTTCTGCTGGATTACAGAGAAAAAGGTTATTGATTTTGCTAGATTGCTTTTTAAATGTTAATATATATTTGGTGATAAATCTGACGAATGTTAGAAACCGACTTGTGTATGCGATGCGCCCTTTGAAATCCAATGAGCGGCCATGTCTAAATAATAAAAACAAATATTTTAAATTCTGAGCACTTCAAACTGGATAATGTCTAGAGATTCTGAGCTCCATTACGATATATAGAAATTTCTGTGTCAAATATAAAAAAAAACTAATGCTCCCAAAAAACCAACGAAGGGATCAAAGTTGAGAGGGGCAGGTAGAAATAATTTATCTCAGGTGTACCGCGGTGTTGAAGATGTCATTAGTGGAGTTGGCCTCTGCACAAAACGAGATAATGCAATAAAAATTACCTTTTGATGAATTTCCTGTTTCAATTTTCCGGTCGAAATGATCTGATTGTTTAGGACGGGGTTTATTCAAATCTAGGTGATGTGACATCAGGATTCCTAATTCTGCGCTGGGCAATCAGGTGCGATAGCTGCCTGCCATCATGTTAGCCATGCCTCCTCGCACCTCGATTACAATTCTCAATAAATTGCTTTTTATTTGGAAACTGTCATTTTGACTGGTTGATATATCTTTTGAAGGTATTTCGTCGTGTCAGCATCTTTTGGTGTTTTTCAGGCTACTACAAATAACAGCACACTTTAACTATCATTTTGGAGGTACTTATATCAACAGATACGATGTTAATTAAACAATTCACAGGTTTCTGGAGTTTCTTTTCATTTTATTAACGTAGTCCCAAATTATCAGACATCTCTGCCGTACTACAGGAGAACATAAATAAACGAATAAAACGCCGCATGATACCAAACTATTACAAATATCTATAATAACAATGTGATAGTTTAGGCGACGTTTTATTTGTTTATTTAAGTTCTCCTGTAGAAGGACAGTGATGCCCGAAAGCTTGATACAACGTTAATAAAATGAAAAGAAACTAATCTACAGAAACCTGTGGTATTGTTTAATTTATGTCCAGAAGATAGTTTTATATATTCAAATATCACCCTGAAATTATTAGCTTAGTTTTAAAGCCATTTTAACTGTCTTCAGCCCCTATCATTCAAATATTGTTATTCAGAACTAACTAAACACCAGATATTACCTAAATATTTTCTAAATAATTCTTACATAACAAATCATAGTTTAACATGTTCCAAGAGGTAGTATACATAAAAGGGTTTATGCGTAAGCAGGAAAATATATTTTCTTCAAAAAATTCAAATAAGAATATACGAGGTGTGTTCAAAAGGTATCGCGACTTTTGTGTTTTTTCTCAAAAATTATTTATTTATTCATGAATACCTATTTTTTCCCCTTCAAAGTAATCCCCATGAGATATTATACACTTGTGCCAACGGTTTTTTCCAATCTTCGAAGCACTTCAAAAAATCATTAAAAAAAAATCTTTTTCAGCTCCTCCTTCGATGCCGTCTTCATCTCGTCGAGCGTAGCGTAACGTCGTCCTTTCATGGGCCTCTTCAGTTTAGGGAACAAGAAAAAGTCACAGGGGGCCAGATCTGGGGAATACGGTGGCTGCGGCATAATTAGTGTGTTGTTTTTGGCCAAAAAGTCGCGCACAAGCAACGATGTGTGAGCAGGGGCGTTATCGTGGTGCAAAAGCCAATTTTTGTTCTTCCACAAATCCGGGCGTTTCTGGCGGATTGCTTCGCGCAAATTGCGCATAACTTTCAGGTAATATTCCTTATTGACCGTTCTACCCTGTGGCAAGAACTCATGATGCACCACGCCACTGCAATTGAAGAAAACTGTCAGCAAAACTTTCACATTCGACCGAACTTGGCGCGCTTTTTTCGGTTTTGATTCGTGCGGCAGCTTCCATTGAGATGATTGAGCTTTGGTGTCCATGTCATAACCATAAACCCACGCTTCGTCATCAGTTATGACCCTCTGGAGCAAATTTGGGTCGTCGCGGACAGACTCCAACATCTCATTAGCAATGTTCATGCGATGCTGTGTTTGGTCGCAATTGAGCAATTTTGGTACGAATTTCGCGGCGAACCGTCTCATGCCCAAATCATTGATAAAAATCGAATAGCACGAGCCAATCGATATGTTTAGGTCCTCAGCAACTCCTCTAACGGTGATTCGACGATTGGCCAATATCATTTTCTCCACTTCATTAATTTTTTCGTCTGTTGTTGAAGTGCTCGGGCGTCCGGCACGCTCTTCGTCGTTCACATCTTCTCGGCCTTCTGAGAACATTTTGTACCACCGATAAACGTTGCTTCGGTCCAAGGTAGCTTCTCCGTATGCAACAGTCAACATTCGGAATGCATCCGCGCACTTAATTTCGTTTTTCACACAAAATTTGATACAGGTTCTTTGATCCATTTTTAATAGGTAAAAATCGAAGACGATCCAAAACACCTGCAAGCAAAGAGGTGTCAACAATTAAGTGAACATTCAAAATGGCCGAGCTTGTCGGCATAAGTGAGAGACATGAGTACCTACATAAAGCCACAAAAAGATCGAAATTCGAATATACGTAACCCGCGAAAATTCAAAATTCGCGATACTTTATGAACACACCTCGTATAATGATAAATATTTAAATGAATAAATGTCTATATTAAATTGTGATAAATATCATATATGTATATGTAATGATGCTGTTGAATGCTGCTTGTGATGATGTGCCTGCTGTGGTGTAATCCTGTCGACTTTTACATGTGGTGATGCTGCTGTGTCGTAATCGTAATCCTGTCGACTCACTGTGGTAATCCGTGTCGACTCTCTGTGATGTGCTGCTGTCGTGGTAGTGATTGTGCAGTCGTGCTGGTGATTGTGCAGTCGTGCTGGTGATTGTGCAGTCGTGCTGGTGATTGTGCAGTCGTGCTGGTGATTGTGCATTCGTGGTGGTGATTGTGCAGTCGTGGTGGTGACTGTGCAGTCGTGGTGGTGATTGTGCAGTCGTGATGGTGATGAGTGGTAAAGCACACAGAGACGAATCAAAGGGTAAACCGAGGCATCGGGAGAGAGAACCTAACGACCTTGCGGCCAACGGCCACCTACTAACGGATTGTCTGTTCTGCTGCTAACGAACCTTCTAACTGACTGTCTGCTATGTTGCCACACTCAACCGTCTACGCTGGCCTTGACTCTGATTGGTTGCGGGGCAAGCCCTTTGTTAGCTCAGGCGTAACGGCGCGCCTCGGTGTCTGGCGATTGATCTCAGGTTTTGGTTTCGATAATTTGACCTTGGTTGCTACGTTCTCTAGATGCCTTTGTATATATTTGAACACATCAAATCGATACATACAAAATTAATGGATTAACAAAGGATTGGGTACAATGATTGAAAGTCAACATAGAGTAGGGGGTGTAAGAAAGGGTGGGGAGTATATACACAGGTGTTTTCATCCTTAAATTACCACAGATGGGCCCCCTGCGTTAAAGAATTTAAAAAGGGGCAGCCTGAATTAAATTCTGGTAGATGGGAAGTAATTTTTGGTGAAAATTAATTGGGAAAACAAACAAAGCTATTTACAGGTTGGTAAGAATTGGCAGTCTACAAGGTGACAGAATGGAAAGATGAAGTAGGAACTGTTAAAAAAATGACAACATGGTGATTAAATTGGTTGACAGTAGGATCAGCTTGAGAACATGGGTTTGCAAAGCGTTTTGCTAGGACGTCTTGGAACTAGTTAACAAGGGATCAAAAAAAAAAACTATTGTTCTCCACTCAGCGGTCTTGGGTGGGGATAAAAAAAAAAGAATGAAAATAGCGCGATGGTGAGTGAGTGAAAAAAATGCCTGCAGAGTATTCAAGCTTGGTGTATGGACAAACTACATCAAGGGAATTTCTGCAAGTGTAAAAAAATGAACATATAAAAACATGAAGAAAAACATCACATTGGAAAAAAACTGACAAAGACATGGGTCGCGCTGGTGGTGAAAAGAGCCGCTAAGATGGTAAGGTTTGGTGAAAGGCAAGGTAATTTCGTGGTTGTTGAGAAAAAACAATTGCAGAAGTTGAGAGGTGTGAAAAGAAAAATGGTGAAACAAAATTAAGATATAATGCTATTTACAAAATTGGGACAATGGTACTCGTCTCGAGTACTTGGGTGAGAGAGAGAAAAAAAAAAGGAAAAACATTGATTAAAATTTGTAAAACAAGTCCACTTTAGGCTTTAAAGGTCTTTTTAAAATATGTTGCAGTGGTAACATAGGGTGAGAAAAAAAGATGTGTGGGTACATAGGTTGACAAATGAGTCAATGTGCAGCATTGCGACAAGACATTGATTTTAAGGGAGATAGTTGCAGGGTAGTATGGTACAACATGTGGAGTGCCACAAAAAAAAAAAGGTTGGGATAAGCTATCTGTGATGTAAGGGAAATAGTTGTCAGGACGTAGGTGGTGGGGCAGTTCTAAATAGACGTTGAACGGGGTTGTTGGGGTGGACCTGTTTTAAAATGCCTGCGATACCTTGTGTTGAAGCGTCGCAGTAGAGTTGGCAGGGTAGACCTTCTTGGAACAAATGTAAGACGGGTTGTGTAGTGAGACTTTTTTTTAAGGTTTCGAAAGCTTGTTGACAAGCATCGCTCCAGTGCCAATTTACGTTCTTTTTAAGTAAGTTGTTAAGGGGTGTTCGGAGACGAGCATAATTTGGAATAAATTTATTATATACGTTAACTGCACCTAGGAAAGATTGTAGCGTTTTTTTTTTATTTTAAGGGGGTTTTATGGCATTAATTGTATCGAGGTTTCTAAGCTGGGGTGTATATGTGCCTGCGGATATGGTGTATCCGAGAAACTCTATGGATGTTTTGAAAAATTTACATTTATTATAATTTAGTCTGATGTTTTCTGCTTGGCAAACTTCGAAAAATTTGTAAGGTGTTGTATGTGTTCTTCTGTGGACTCTGAGAATATAATAAAGTCGTCAAAATAGTGTTCTATGCATTGTAAGTTGTGTTTTTGTATGATCTGACTGATTGCTCGTTCGTAAATTTGTGGTGAATTCTTCAGGCCAAAGGGAAGGCGGGTCCATTGATATTGTCCATCAGGTGTAACAAAAGCAAGAAGTGGTCTAGATTCTGGTGCGATTTCTACTTGCCAGTATGCAGAGGCGATGTCGACGGAGGAAAAGATTTTGGCGCGCGAGAGTTTATCCAGCACGGAATCAATCAAAGGGAGGGGTGAATATCTGGCTGAATTATGTCGTTTAGTTTTCTATAATCTATGCAGAAGCGTTTTGTTTTATCGCGCTTTGTGACTAAGGTTACTGGACTTGCGAACGGCGAGTAGGATTTTTCTATGATATTGTGTTTTAACATTTCGGCGACTTGATTTTGAATTTCCTTTAGGTCACAATAAGGAACTCTGTATGGCCTGAGTGTAATTATTTTATCAGAAGTAGTGTTAATTTTGACGGGGGAAATGTTTAAAGTGGGGACATCAAATTTGTTTTCAGAAAATATGTGTTGATAATTATGCAATAGGAGATTAAATTGGGTCGGACAATTAGGGTGAGACAATTCAGTTCGTGCATCGGTTAGCTGGCAATTAGGGTTAACAAGGGTGGTGGGAGATAAAAAATAACATGGACATTTTTCTGAAAAGGCATAATTATTTGTGGTTAGTGTATGTGCTGATTGGTTGCAACGTGAGGGCAGAGAGGTATGGGATACCTTGAAATGTCGCTTGCATTCCCAATAAGCACATGCACTTGGAACAAGGGAAAAATTATACTCATTTTTAGCTAAGGGTGAGTTATTTTGAAGTATCAAGAATTCGTGAAAGTTAATTTGCAGTTTAAATTTTTTAAGCGTATCTATTGAAAGTGTACCAAATGGAAGTTTAGCATCTATGACATAAATTCTGATTTTTTCTGTTATTTTGCCTAAGGTTAGCGGAAGATAAACATAGCCTGCGGTGTGGTAATACTTTGTGAGATAGAACTAATTTGAATGTGCTCGTTAATTGATTCAATTTTTTGTGTTGAGACATTTTTTAAGAAATTAAAGGTATTTAATGGTATAATATTGTAGCGTAGCAGAAAGGTAGAGTCGGTGATCCACAAACGAAGAACGTTATTTTATTAACCAAACAAATCGAGGTCAAAAGAAGAACAAACGAGAAATATGAATGAATTAATTAATTATAATTAAGTGATATCTAGAAATAGCTATATTTAAAATAGTAAACAAAGGAGAGAGAGAGCAAAGAATAAAAGTCTCGTGGCCACGCGGCCTCGCAGGGGTAACCTCCACCGGCACGTGACGTCAGCTCCAGGGTTGCCGAGCCAGCAATTTCACTTCGCTACATAGCCCCCCTCTCAAAGGACATCGACCCGATGTTCAGCAGGAGACCTGCGCCTCCAGTCTACGAGCTCGCGACCGCGTAATAGGGCCAGGGATATCCAGGTCTCCTGGTCTGGGGACCTCCTCCTGGGCCAAGGGTGGTTGCCTCCCTTCCGCTGGAACTTCTTCCTTTTGAGGACTTGATAAGTCGTCTTCTATGTCCTCCTCCAGGTGGTCCTCCCGCTTCTCTGGATCTAAATAGGGCTTCATCCTGCAGATGTGAACTATGTCCTTTGTTTTACGACGACCATGCTGGTCTCCGAATGTCTCCACTTCATATGTCACATCGGATATTTTTCTTGTTACTTTATACGGGCCGAAATAACGTCGCATTAGTTTTTCAGACAAACCCACCTTGCGCACAGGGATATAGATCCAAACGAGAACTCCGGGCTGATAGATTATGTTTCTGTGATGAGCGTCGTAACGGAGTTTATTTCCTCCCTGGGACCTCATAGTGTGAATGCGTGCCAGCTGTCGCGCTTCTTCGGCCCTTGATCCTAGAGTCTGGATGAAGTCATCTTCATCCTCTGAAGGAAATTTGGGGAATAGCAAGTCTAGTGGGGTCTCCGCCTCACGCCCGTGCACAAGGTAGAATGGACTAAACCCCGTGGACTCTTGCTTCGCCGTGTTGTATGCGAACGTCACGAATGGGAGAATCTCATCCCAATCTTTCTGGTTGACGTCCACATACATGGACAGCATGTCTGCTATTGTCTTATTCAACCTTTCAGTGAGTCCATTGGTCTGAGGGTGGTAGGCGGTTGTTGTCCGATGAGTTATTCTGCAGTGTTTGTTCAGATCACGAATCATTGAAGATGTAAAATTTCGTCCTCGGTCTGTGATAACTTCCCTCGGCGCACCGTGCATCAGAATTACATCTTTAATGAAGAATGTCGCTACTTCCACTGATTCACTTGTCGGCAGAGCTTTCGTGATCGCAAACTTGGTGAGGTAATCCGTACAGACAATGATCCAGCGATTCCCGCACATAGATGTTGGAAACCTTCCCAGGAGATCCATTCCCACTTTTTCGAAGGCGGCTATAGGCACAGGTATCGGCTGCAAAAGTCCTGGAGGGAGTTGGGGCTGGCGTTTGCGTCGCTGACAATCTGGACAGTGAGCCACAAACTTCCTAACATTTCTATACATTCCGGGCCAGTAGAATTTTTTTCTTATTCGATCATATGTCTTAGTAAATCCAAGATGTCCTGAAGTGGGAGAATCATGTAAGTTTCTCAGTATTTCAGGCCTCAAGTGGCGGGGGACCACCAGAAGCCATTCCCTTCCCATTGGATCGTAATTTTTTTTATGGAGAGTATCGTTTATTTTTATAAAGGACTTGTTAGATGTTTCCTGTTGGATTTTGTCGGCTATCTTCGTGAGGTCCGGGTCTTTCATTTGTTCCCGTCCAAAATTCTGTAAGGCAACTATGCAAGGAATATCTTCTTCTATATCTTCACTACAATTTAGGGGACTTCTTGATAAACAGTCAGCGTCCTGATGTTTTCTTCCGCTCTTGTGCACAACAGTAACATCAAACTCCTGCAGCCGAAGAGCCCATCTTGCTAACCTCCCACATGGGTCCTTGAGGTTGGTCAGCCAGCACAAGGAGTGATGGTCAGTTACGATAGTGAATGGACGTCCAAAAACATACGGCCGGAATTTGCCAATGGCCCAAATAATAGAAAGACATTCTCTCTCAGTCGTCGAATAATTTCTTTCCGCCTTATTGAGCGTTCTCGATGCATAGGCAATGGCTCTTTCCTTTCCCTTTGAATTTGCGCTAAAACTGCTCCTATTCCATAGTTGCTCGCATCAGTATGTATTTCTGTTGGGGATGAATGATCAAAATGTCCCAAGACAGGCTCAGAAATTAGGGCTGACTTGAGAGCTTCAAATGCGTGCCGCTCTTCTATGTTCCAACTAAACACTGAATCTTTCTTTAAAAGAGCGTTTAATGGTTGGGCTATATGGGCATAATTGGGTATGAAACGGCGGTAGTAGGAAGATAGCCCTAGGAAACTTCTAACTTCTTTTAGCGAATTTGGTCTGGGGAAGTCACGGACTGCTCTAATTTTTTCTGGATCGAGACATATTCCATCTCCACTCACCTCATGTCCAAGAACTGTTATAGTTTTCGCACCAAACCTGCATTTCCCCGAATTGAGGCACAAGCCAGCCTTCCTCAAACAGCCCAATACCAGCTGAAGGCGTCTCAGATGTTCCTCAAAATCATCGGAAAAAACGACTATGTCATCAAGGTAACAGAGACAGATTGTCCACTTAAGACCCTTCAAGAGGCCGTCCATCATTCGTTCGAATGTAGCTGGAGCGTTGCATAACCCAAATGGCATCACTTTGAACTCATACAATCCATCTGGGGTTATGAATGCAGTCTTCTCACGGTCCGCTTCCTCCACGTCGATCTGCCAGTATCCAGATTGGAGATCCATAGAGGAATAAAATCGTGCTCCCTGTAAACAGTCCAAAGTGTCGTCGATCCTTGGGAGCGGGCAAACATCCTTTTTTGTTATCTTATTAAGGCGGCGGTAATCGACGCAGAATCTCCAGCTGCCATCTTTTTTCCTGACCAAAACGACCGGTGAGGCCCATGGGCTCGTAGAGGGCTGAATAATACCAATTTCTTCCATTTTATTTACCTCCTCTTGAATAATTTGACGTTCCGCTGGTGCTACTCGGTACGGTCGTTGTTTGGTGGGAAGGTGGTCTCCAGTGCTAATTCGATGCTTAACATTATCGGTCTTGGACGCTTCTTTTTTTCTGAAATCAAAAATATCTTTATAGTTTCTCAATAAATTTCTTAATTTTTCTTTTTGAAAATCGTCAAGTGAATCATCTATATTTAAAATTTCCGCAAATTTTGAATCCTCGGAATGGCCTATATCTGTTCCTACGTGGTTGCCCTCAGCAAGTACACAAAGCTGGCTATCCTCGATGACGACACCATCGGCCACGTGCATCCCCTGGGGAATTATCTTCGGATATGGGCTCCAATTTGCCACCCACAGTTTTCCCCTGTTACTGGTAAGTGAGATGATAGAGGAGGGAGCCATTAGTTCTCTTTCCAGCGACAGACCTTTTTGACTTTCTGCCACTACAGCTGCATTATCTGAGATGTCTCTGCTTAATACCTCTATCAGCTGACAAGATGCGGGCTCTATTCTGTATTCCCGTTCCGCGTAGAGAGGTGAGTTGTTCTTGGGTGTGTCCTCGACTAGGAATTCCTCTAAAAAAAGTGTATCTTCTGCAGAATCAATTACCGCCCTGGATAACTTCAAAAAGTCCCATCCGAGGATCACATCGTGACTACAGTCCTCCAGAACAATAAATTCGAAATTTTCCTGCAGACCATTTAAGTCCAATTTTAAAGAGCAGCGTCCTTTCGGTTTTATAATTTTACCGTTGGCCACTCTTAAGCTCACGTCAGTTTCGGCAAACATTATTTTCTTCAATTTGAGTCTGAACCTCTCGGACACGACAGAATAAGAAGCCCCAGAATCAACAAGAGCACTGGTTATATTTCCTTCTATTTTAATATTTATATAATTTCCTTTCATATCCACTGTAGTCGATGAGGGAGGGTTTCCAAATTTTGCGGCCCCACCTCCAAAATAGGTCGCAACCTCTAGTTTTCCTGGCGGGAACGGCGAGGTGACCGACTGGACCCTCTAATAGGCGACGAATGTTGTCCGTTTCGGCCAGGGTATGGGGAAGGGCTTCGGTAACGTCTAAATTTATCTCTTGGCTCGTCGTCATTGAGCGCCGGGAATTTGGAACGGGGTCCATAGAAGAACATTGGTTCTTGCCTCCTTTGGGAATATCCGTTTTCTCTTTCGTCATTCTGTTTCCTTCTGTCACGGCAGTAACGGGCGACATGGCCAGGGCGTCCGCAATGGAAGCAAATTGGTCTTCCCTCAGTGGTCCGCCATTCATTTGTGTCCAGTCTTTCTCCTTGTTTCGGGTACCGAGCTCTGGGACGGGGAGTTTGGGGTGCGGCCGTCTCTCTTCTAGCGATTGGTGACGGCGTATAAGTTTGATATTGAGGGGAGCCTCTGGAAGGATTTGATATTGGAGCGAGGGTTTTATCAATTTCTTCCCTCACCATATCTTCAATGGTGGCGATTCTTGGTTCTTCACGAGGAGCGGCCAAGGCCCGTTGCACCTCCTCGCGGACAATTTGTCTAATCATGGATGACAAATCTGTATTATCATCGCAGACATCAAGGGATGCTACATTGGGCAAGCGTTCGTACTTGGCGGGGGTCACACGCCGACGATGAAGCGCTTCAATGCGGCTGCACTCGGACACAAATTGATCCGTATTGTTTATGTCTCTTGGAAGAAGCGCCTGATAAAGTTCTTCCACTATTCCTTTCATGAGGTGGGAGATTTTATCCCCCTCGCTCATTTGGAGATCCACCTCTTTGCAGAGTCGTAGGACGTCTTGTATATAGAACTCGGTGCTTTCACCCTTTAGCTGAGCCCGGATTTTAAGTTTTTTCTCGGCAAGCAGCCGCAGACTCTCACTTTTCCCAAATACACTCTCCAATTGAGTAGTAAACTCTTCCCAATTCCGGATGGTCTCCTCATTATTCTCAAACCATTTGAGGGCAGTTCCATTCAGGTAAAAGTAGACATTGGCAAGACAGAGGGTTTCGTCCCAATGATTATGCTTCGCCACACGTTTGTAACCTTTTAACCAGGTAAGGGGATCCTCACCATCCTCCCCGGAGAACATGGAAGGATTCCTTGGTAGGTGCTGAACAAAATAATTGCCCACCTGGGTAGCTTCCTCTATATTCACGGTCATCTCCTTGAGCTCTACACTATCTTCTTGTTAAACAGTTTCAGTCCTTCTTTTATGTCTGAAGGGATATCGGTCTTGACGACCCAGCGTCTCCACCAGTTGTAGCGTAGCAGAAAGGTAGAGTCGGTGATCCACAAACGAAGAACGTTATTTTATTAACCAAACAAATCGAGGTCAAAAGAAGAACAAACGAGAAATATGAATGAATTAATTAATTATAATTAAGTGATATCTAGAAATAGCTATATTTAAAATAGTAAACAAAGGAGAGAGAGAGCAAAGAATAAAAGTCTCGTGGCCACGCGGCCTCGCAGGGGTAACCTCCACTGGCACGTGACGTCAGCTCCAGGGTTGCCGAGCCAGCAATTTCACTTCGCTACAATATTATTTAACGGTTGCACCAGTATCAGCTAGAAAAGGAAGGAAATGTTTGTGATTGAGGAGGACTTTTAAGATAAGGTTATTAACGAAAATTAGGGTAATCCTCTACCTGTTTGGGGCTAGTGTTGCTTGTCGTTGGGGCGGCTGGCGCAGTAGATGGTGTCGTTTGGCGGCCATTGTTGGTTCGGTTGACGGTGCCTTGGCGGTGGTGGCTGGCGTGGTAGGTTTGGCCGTGCTGGGCGTTAGAAGCTGGTCGTTGCTGGCACTGGGAGTGCCAGTGTTGTCCTTGGCAGAACTTGCAGGGAGAAGGTGGTATTGCTGCGTAGTTCTGTGCCCGTGGTGGTGGTCGTGGGGTATTGTGGTAGGGTCCTTCCATCCGTGGAGGGTTGTCGTCAAAGGCGGGTAGATCCAGGTCTCGGGGATGAAGGGGTTGCAGTCTTTCTAGGATGGTTGCCAACTGAAGGATGATGGTGCCAAGATGGGGTGGTGGTGTTGTTGGGCCGTGGTCGTTGTTGGGGAACTCTCCGATCTCCTGCACTCGGGCTTCCTTGTCGTCCTGGTTCATCCTGTCGACTCTCTGTAATGATGCTGTTGAATGCTGCTTGTGATGATGTGCCTGCTGTGGTGTA
The DNA here is from genome assembly GCA_030710605.1 of Cordylochernes scorpioides. Lineage (NCBI taxonomy): Eukaryota > Metazoa > Arthropoda > Arachnida > Pseudoscorpiones > Chernetidae > Cordylochernes > Cordylochernes scorpioides. The sequence continues at coordinate 6,015,239 of CP092877.1, read as the reverse complement.
ATCCTGTCGACTTTTACATGTGGTGATGCTGCTGTGTCGTAATCGTAATCCTGTCGACTCACTGTGGTAATTCGTGTCGACTCTCTGTGATGTGCTGCTGTCGTGGTAGTGATTGTGCAGTCGTGCTGGTGATTGTGCAGTCGTGCTGGTGATTGTGCAGTCGTGGTGGTGATTGTGCAGTCGTGCTGGTGATTGTGCAGTCGTGCTGGTGATTGTGCAGTCGTGCTGGTGATTGTGCAGTCGTGCTGGTGATTGTGCAGTCGTGGTGGTGATTGTGCAGTCGTGGTGGTGACTGTGCAGTCGTGGTGGTGATTGTGCAGTCGTGATGGTGATGAGTGGTAAAGCACACAGAGACGAATCAAAGGGTAAACCGAGGCATCGAGAGAGAGAACCTAGCGACCTTGCGGCCAACGGCCACCTACTAACGGACTGTCTGTTCTGCTGCTAACGAACTTTCTAACTGACTGTCCACACTCAACCGTCTACGCTGGCCTTGACTCTGATTGGTTGCGGGGCAAGCCCTTTGTTAGCTCAGGCGTAACGGCGCGCCTCGGTGTCTGGCGATTGATCTCAGGTTTTGGTTTCGATAATTTAACCTTGGTTGCTACGTTATCTAGATGCCTTTGTATTTATTTGAACACATCAAATCGATACATACAAAATTAATGGATTAACAGAGGATTGGGTACAATGATTGAAAGTCAACATAGAGTAGGGGGTGTAAGAAGGGGTGGGGAGTATATACACAGGTGTTTTCATCCTTAAATTACCACATATATATTTGTGTATGTATGTTGTAACCCAGAGTAATTCTACGTGTAATTAAACTGCAGTCGTAGTGATATATTTGATATAGTGATTTATTTGATATAGTGGTTTATTTAATTTATGATTTAGAGCACAATAGTCATGATTAGATTTTTAATTTGGCTCTAATTTGGCTGCAGTCGTAGTCGTGAGGCGAAAGTGGTGAGGGTCTTCTCGCCGCACGTGAACAGCAAGAAGCAGAGGCAGGGCTAGATGTTAGCACCGAGCAGGTCGGAGACAGCCCGCGGGACAGTGGCCATGACCCAAACTTGGATGCCTAACACCGAGACAAGGAGAGAGAGCCAGAAGCGGCCTGCATAGAAGGACACACCGTATCACACTCTGATTAGACTATGCTGTGTTGACCCAGGTCTCATTTTTCTTGCCTATAAAACCCCGGGGCCTGCCTGAACGGCGGCCATTTCCTTTGAAATTTTGCCTCGTAGCTGTCTCCAAACCCCACTCTTTGCTGTTTTTATTTTGACGTCATCATTTTGAGTTTGAATACAAATAAGAATGATACAGATTATATAAATAAAGATATAGCATATCATACAAAATATGGGATGGTAGCAAATAGGAGCAGTGTACATTTTAATAGAAGGGTATGATCTTAAACTATTGGCTCTAACTTAACTAATTAGAAGGTATCAGAACTATATACTAATAGTGTTATTATATTACAATTTAGAATATACTACGAAATTTTCCCCCGGTGATGAAGGTGCGTTTTGGGAAAATTAAATGAATAATAACCTAACAAACCTATTATAAAATCGAAAGAAATAATTTGGGTATAATTTTGTTGAAATTATTATTAATATATGAGAATAAAAGAGGAACAATTTTATAATGATGACGTCTCAATAAGATATGGCATATGATAAAATAAAAACACACAAAAAGGACACCAGAAGATATCTTCTTCTTTCTTATCTTCACACTGGATGAAGTAGAATGCGTCTGCCTTTGTCATTAAGACTGGGAGCACTACTCAGTGGCAGGCCGACTTAGCTCCAAAAGAAATGGCCGCCTCTAACATGAGGAACAGACGCCATGTGCAGCCGCTCCTAACATGGAGTACAAACGCTGCTCATCCTGTATCCCTAGATTAGGAGCCCTTACAGGGTACTATCAGCCGGGCCAGCTGAACCCAGGTTTTTTACCGAGCTTGTTACTGCTCCCCCTCCTCCTTTTTCATCTGGGCTTGGGACCGGCAAAGGCGGAGTTACCAGAAGATATAAATATATTAACCAATTGTTTTCTTCATACACACCAGAGAATTATGAAAGAAAATTCGCGTGCGTTCGTTTTTCACACGATTTGTAACCCGATAGATTTAATGTGTCGAAACTCGATTTGTAGAATATTCTGTCAACTTGGCAAAATGGCTCAGAAAAAGATTCAAGTGCCGATATTTTGGTGATTCCAGAATGAAGAAAAATTCAGGCGCCGCTTCAAAATCTGAGTTCTGCAAGTAAACCTAAATATGGTGGTGGAATATAATTCGGATTGGAAAATTTGTAGTTCAAATTTTTTCCTCTTTCGGTTTTTCGTTATGGCTGTATTTTTTAAGACTATATATTGGAATATATTGGTATATTGGCATATTTGGAAATTTCAAGAAATCTTCCAATAAAAAGTAAGGTACGTAAGCTTGTAATATAATAGAGAAATAAGATTATACTTGAATTTATTCAATATGTAAATAGAGACAGATAATATAAACACCCCAAGGATTTATAATTCAGTACTTTTTATAAAATGAACCACATACCAATAGGTGCATATAAAACCATTAAGAGAGCTATATCAGAGTTATACGAAGTAAGTAGGTGACTTTCTATACATTTAAAGAACCACAGCGTGGTGACATTTGCAAGTGGACCACGCTATCATCAAGACGATTGTGGCAAGACGTGGCCGGAAACCCGACGTCTTCGTCTCTGATTGGCTCTTTTCTCCACACATCTGGGTCCGAGGTTATCTTATTCAGACGACTATTATTTCATTTGAATTTCTACGTCATTGCTGATATCCAACCTACCCAAGTTGTTCTTAATACTTTTATTGTTCCACTTTTATTATTTCAACTTGTGTGTACTAGCCGTCGCACAAGTGAGGAATAGAATCAAGAATATATAGATCCTGTTTGTACAATTTAACCTGAACATAACACGTGGGAATCTAAATAATATAATATGCGGATATTTATAACTTAGTTTGAAATTTTTTTCGATATATGGCAGAAAAGTTATCAGTAGCATTCAGTTCCTCCAATAACCAAGGTATAGTCTTTCATTAATTTAGCTCCCTTATTAATTTTATTTTTGCCTTAAATTCCTTAATCACTTGAAACTTGTCTGGAAAAAGGTTTCGAAATATAAGCTAGAATTCGCTAGCAGCAAGATTCTGTATGGCAATAACAAATCATCATTGTATATATTTTAGCCATTATAATATATTAATATTTGAATATTATAATAAGAAATTTTGTGTTTCTTCCTTATTCGAGGTCATGAATAAAACAGACTAATATCGTGTTCATATAGTTATATCATTAATTAAAAAGGCATATATTGGATCAAAATATAATTTATTTAACCAATATTTAAGTTGGCTGAACTCCAACCTCTATAACATGTGTTATAATACCTTGATAAAGGTTGGCGTTCAGCCAACTGAAATATTGGTAAAATAAATGATATTTTGATCCAATATATGCCTTTTTCAATCAAAGATTTATTTATGGATTGTCCTATTTTCAAAAACTAAATAGTTATATCAATTATATTCATTTTTATGTAGGAGCCTGTAATAAATGAGCAATCTTTTAAACTATACGAATTTAAAATAATGATAATAAAGACTTATCTCGAAAATTGATTCACAAACTTATATTTGAGGGCCACACTCTCTCAATAAATACATGTAGTAAATATGTCTTGTATCAATGAGTACTCTGTAAATGTTCTCTGTATTCAGATATCCATCATCATCCAGCTTTATGCCTCTCAAATTTGCTAATTCTAAAACAATGTTGTGATAAAGTAAGTAAATAATTTTCTAATATTATTGTCTGATTGGAGCCATATTTGTACAGTATGCTACAAACCACGTGACGAACTGATTTTTACTTCTGAATACGAAATAAACTATTGTCTAACAAGACAGTTTCAATTATGAATGTATACATTATTTGAACGTATTCTCGCAAGTTTTATAGGTGATGTTTTGGTAGCATCATCTTTAGATTATCACTTAAAGGAATTGAAGAGAGAAGGGTTCAAAATATTAATGACCTATAATATCAGAGAGGGAGATTGAAAGAGAAGAAATTATTATTTTCAAAAGTCACACACGCGAAGCACAAACAAATTATATATTTACTAATAAGGATGGTTTACAATAAGGATTAATGGTTATTAATAAGGATGGTATACAGGTTAGGGTTATTAAGGTTCCAGAGGCTTCAAAGAATATTATAGAATTACGGTCAGTCTTAGAATCCCTATGTATTGTAAGTGGACAGTCATTTGATGTAGGTAGAAGTTATCCCAATGAAAGATATGTAACGTAGGAAGCTTCCTTTTACATATATCAAAATGCAAATTTTGAAAAATAAATGGAGTAACCAGGCATTAATACCGGCTTACTATCATCACTGTAATGGACACTTGCGGAAAGGGCTGTAAATACAATTAATATATATGTAATATTGTTGAAAATGATCCTGTCGACGTATGGATAAACTGACAGTCGTGTACGTGAGGCGAGTGTTGATGTTCTTCCCACACGCGGACAACAAGACGCAGAGGCAGGGCTAGATGTTAGCACCGAGAGTGATCGGGGACAGCCCACGGGACAGAGGTAGAGGCCATGACACAAACTTGGATGCCTATCACCGAGACCTGGAGAGAGAGACTGAGCGAGACAGAAGCGGTCTGCCGTCTATTTCCTCCCCTCTGCCCGCAGCTGCCAACAGCTAACCACTCTTTCTATTTTATTTGACGTCATCATTTTGAGTTTAAATACAAATAAGGGTGTACAGGTTATATTAATGAAGATATAGCATATATACAAAATATGGGGTGGTAGCAAATAGGAGCAGTGTACATTTTAATTTAATAGAAGGTTATGATCTTATATAGTATCGGCTCTAACTAATTGGAATATATGTACAATATTCCAAAAGTGTCATTATTATACAGTTTAAAATATACTATATATATTATAATACTCGTATTGTAAAGGAAATATAAAAACCGAAAATATGACTTCAATTCGAAATTATAATCCCTCGTGCTAATATATTATTATTTTATATAAACATAAAGAAACTTATATACCTGGATGTTTTGGACTAACAATACAATGACTCCATACAAGACATGATAAAAAAAATGAAAAGAAAGAAATGGAGGGAGTACAGATTGTATATATAGGAGAGTTAGGAATTGTCGCAAGTCAGATCAAGTAAGCCAAAAATAAGCGAAAGTAAGTAACAGCAAGTAGAGAGGTAACAGTTGCTCCATGCCAGACTAAATCAAGGGAGGACAGGAAGACACAAAACTCAAGAGGAGATCTTGTACGGAAGGAACCTATCAAGAAACAGACGTGAGAACCAGGAGCGAAAAGAATGATTTAGGAGGGTATATCATCCACCCTTATGCCTATCAAATTGGCTAATGCTATAAACACTTCGATGATTTGGCAGGTAAATAAATATCTATTATTCATTTGTGGTTGGGGCTACCTAATTGTACGAAATACTACAGAACACGAGTTCAAACACTTTTTTCTCAATTCGATATTAACTACGCTAAGGATCAGTAGTATCCAGATGGCACAAGAACCTACAAGACAAGCAACAGTTTTCCTGTTGTGAAACTAACACCTACCCACATATTCTCATGCCAAACAATGGCCACAGCCTTGCAAAAAATTGAAAAGGACCCAGAGCAGCAACTTTACACACCCAAGATAGTTGACCTTGCGACTGCTGTGATAGAGATTCATGGGGACATCTGAGGCTCTTCATTGGACACGACAACAATAACAGGGATAAGTAGACAAAGGTTGTTTCGATAGAACAATAGACTGGATCTCTAACTGCCTCACAATACTTGACATTCCTAAAACATAGGTAGGATTGACGAGAGAGAATCCCTAATTGTAAAAGTTTAAAGTTTATATAGAAAACGTATAACAATGTAAAATATCCAAAAG
>CP092877.1:5969810-6002871 GCA_030710605.1 Cordylochernes scorpioides | reverse complement strand
TCTTGATTAGCCAATCGTATGGATTGTTGTTCATTGCCAGACTCCATATCACTTTGATTCGTCTATCGTATCGATTGTTGCCTTTTCCAGACTCCAGATCACTTTGATTATTCTATCGTATCGATTGGTGTTCTTTGCCAGACTCCAGATCACTTTGATTAGTGTATCGTATCGATTGTTGTTCTTTGCCAGACTCCAGATCACTTTAATTCGTCTATCGTATCGATTGTTGTTCTTTGCCAGACTCCAGATCACTTTGATTAGTCTATCGTATCTATTGTTGTTCTTTTCCAGACTCCAGATCACTTTGATTAGTCTATCGTATCGATTGTTGTTCTTTGCCAGACTCTATATCACTTTGATTAGTCTATCGTATCGATTGTTGTTTTTGCCAGACTCCAGATCACTTTGATTAGTCAATCTTATCGATTGTTGTTCTTTGCCAGACTCTATATCACTTTGATTAGTCTATCGTATCGATTGTTGTTCTTTGCCAGACTCCAGATCACTTTGATTAATCTATTGTATCGATTGTTGTTCTTTGCCAGACTCCAGTTAACTTTGATTAGTCTATCGTATCGATTGTTGTTCTTTGCCAGACTCCAGATCACTTTGATTAGTCTATCGTATCGATTGTTGTTCTTTGCCAGATTCTATATCACTTTGATTAGTCTATCGTATCGATTGTTGTTCTTTGCCAGACTCTATATCACTTTGATTAGTCTATCGTATCGATTGTTGTTCTTTGCCAGACTCCAGATCACTTTGATTAGTCTATCGTATCGATTGTTCTTCTTTTCCAGACTCCAGTTAACTTTGATTAGTCTATCGTATCGATTGTTGTTTTTTGCCAGACTCCAGATCACATTGATTAGTCAATCTTATCGATTGTTGTTCTTTGCCATACTCCAGATCACTTTGATTAGTCTATCGTATCGATTGTTGTTCTTTGCCAGACTCCAGTTAACTTTGATTAGTCTATCGTATCGATTGTTGTTCTTTGCCAGACTCCAGATCACTTTGATTAGTCTATCGTATCGATTGTTGTTCTTTGCCAGACTCTATATCACTTTGATTAGTCTATCGTATCGATTGTTGTTCTTTGCCAGACTCTATATCACTTTGATTAGTCTATCGTATCGATTGTTGTTCTTTGCCATACTCCAGATCACTTTGATTAGTCTATCGTATCGATTGTTGTTCTTTGCCAGACTCTATATCACTTTGATTAGTCTATCGTATCGATTGTTGTTTTTGCCAGACTCCAGATCACTTTGATTAGTCTATCGTATCGATTGTTGTTCTTTGCCAGACTCCAGATCTCTTTGATTAGTCTCTCTCTCTCTATCGTATCGATTGTTGTTCTTTGCCAGACTCCAGATCTGTTTATTATTGTGGGTTGTTGTTTTTTGTAACAGGTTACATTATTTTTACTCTAAATCTACAGATCAAAGAAACCTATGGAGACTTCAGGGGAAGCGCTACAAAATCCAACATTATGGGAATTATTTCTTAGTGTTAAAATTGTCGTTTACTTCTAATAGTAACCACACCTTCTAATTGTTTTGATTTCACTAGGAACAAAGGGATGCAGTAATTGAATGAAATTGGATTTTTTCCTGTTTGATTTTGGAGAAATAGAATTCATTCAAATAGGAAATATGATATTCTCTATGATTCCGAACCACTGACGTAAATATATTAGATAAAGATAGAGGAAATTCCTATCACAACTTGTGAAAGCCACTATCTACCTCTAATATTACGTATAGAATATAAGGCTATTCATGTCCCACAGTTAATTTGATGATTTTCTCTGAAAAAATGATTACTTTTTATTTATAATTTTCTTAAAATGTGTTGAACATACAATTCGGTTTAGCTTTATATGAATTTTTCTAATTGAAAATATATACATTTTAGAATTAAGGCAAAATTCAACAATGGGAATTTTTTATATTCAAAGTCAGATCATTTTTCTCCACTGTGGTACATCTAATGAAACTCTAAGCAGGATAAGAATATTTTTCTTAAATATTCTGGATGGTATTTGTAACTACTGAAAAATAAACTTTGTAATGGCCAAGTCAGAATATTCACGATTTTTTTTGTAAGTTACAATATATTTTTAAAAATATTTGCGAGATAATGGAGTAATATACCGGGGTATATAGGGGAAAATTAAATTCGAGGAAAACACACACATCTGAGAAATAAAACCGGATTATCGCGAAATAAATTACCGATTCCAGTGGGAATCAACGGTCCATGAAGCAGCGGGGATGTATCGCTATCAGTTGCTGCGTTTGTCAAATGCCTCTCCCAACTTCTGATTAGGTGGAGGACAGGGAGCCATCTCGATGGATCCTGGATAGACACGACTTACCAGAGACCCTTTTGTTTCAAATTAAAAACATTCTGGATGAAATGAAGCGTACTTATTTTTTTTTTTAGATTTCTTTGACGTCTTAAAGCATGATTGGGGTTTCACATCGTATATGGTGCTTTTAGACTTTGTATTCTCTTTAGAAAATGTACTAAATTACTATATTTCTATACTATACTATATTTTTTGCCCGTACTCCGTCATTACGTATTTTGCCACTCTTTTGAACGGTCTCGCTCCACCTCGCCCACACACCAATCCTCGTCGCGCCATGGGGAGCCACACGTGGGCCATCCTCCCGCATCTGGATTCCACCCATTTTCCCCAACTTTACTTCTCTTAGTTGCCGCAGTGGCAGGCTCTGGTTGCGAGTGAAATAGGGAAATGGTTTTCGAATTAGAAGCCTGAAAACCTTCCTATAAGGTTTTAGAGATTCAACTCTAAATACTATTAAAATATCAGCCAAATTAGTTAACTCTGATTGGAGGTTCTATGAAAAACCTGTGTTGTGAGACTTGCATGACAGCAAAGACTGTGATTGAAGGTTCTATGAAGAACCCGGTGTTGTGAGGCTCGTGTGACAGCAAAGACTGTGATTGAAGGTTCTATGAAGAACCCGGTGTTGTGAGGCTCGTGTGACAGCAAAGACTGTGATTGAAGGTTCTATGAAGAACCCGGTGTTGTGAGGCTCTTGTGACAGCAAAGACTGTGGTTGAAGGTTCTATGAAGAACCCGGTGTTGTGAGGCTCTTGTGACAGCAAAGACTGTGGTTGAAGGTTCTATGAAGAACCCGGTGTTGTGAGGCTCTTGTGACAGCAAAGACTGTGGTTGAAAGTTATATGAAGAACCCGGTGTTGTGAGGCTCGTGTGACAGCAAAGACTGTGGTTGGAAGTTCTAAGAAGAACCTTGTGTTGTGAGCCTCGTGTGATAGCAAAGACTGTGATTGGAAGTTCTAAGAAGAACCTTGTGTTGTGAGCCTCGTGTAACAGCAAAGACTGTGATTGGAAGTTCTAAGAAATACCTTGTGTTGTGAGCCTCGTGTGACAGCAAATACTGTGATTGGAAGTTCTAAGAAGAACCTTGTGTTGTGAGCCTCGTGTAACAGCAAAGACTGTGATTGGAAGTTCTAAGAAGAACCTTGTGTTGTGAGCCTCGTGTAACAGCAAAAACTGTGATTGGAAGTTCTAAGAATAACCTTGTGTTGTGAGCCTCGTGTGACAGCAAAGACTGTGATTGGAAGTTCTAAGAAGAACCTTGTGTTGTGAGCCTCGTGTGACAGCAAAGACTGTGATTGGAAGTTCTAAGAAGAACCTTGTGTTGTGAGCCTCGTGTAACAGCAAAAACTGTGATTGGAAGTTCTAAGAAGAACCTTGTGTTGTGAGCCTCGTGTGACAGCAAAGACTGTGATTGGAAGTTCTAAGAAGAACCTTGTGTTTTGAGCCTCGTGTGACAGCAAAGACTGTGATTGGAAGTTCTAAGAAGAACCTTGTGTTGTGAGCCTCGTGTGAGAGTAAAGACTGTGGTTGAAGGTTCTATGAAGAACCCGGTGTTGTGAGGCTCGTGTGACAGCAAGAATTGAAGGCAGGTCCCACAGGGCAAAAGGCCAGAAGCCCTGCGATCAATGGAAAGAGAGAGAGAGAGAGAGGCCAGGTAGCTGCCGCTATAAATCTTTGCCATTTAACTTTAACTAATGGCCAGCCTAAGTAAAACAAAGCGCCAGCCTCCGTCTCGATGGTGGAACCAAGATAGATGGGCTCCGTACACATTATTGGGATCGGAAATGAAAATGTAGCATTATGCGAAATGCATGTTCCGCGCTCTTTTATTATGATACATCCCCTGGGTATTCCCTTCCTGATCTTGGAGGCCCACTCGGCGGGGAGTGGCAGAATAGAGCTCTTCCTCCACATCCTAATCAACAAATAGATCATCCACAGATATACATAATACCTGGCGGATGATGAAGACATTTCAGTTTTTATGCACATTAACTTCTCTTTAACGTAATTATGTATATAAAGTTGTATAATGATATTATATACAAACACGGGGGGACCAATTAATACTCTGAAACCAAGCATTATATAACGTAAAACTCGATATTTCGAAAAATAATTTATCTTTTCACATTCAAAATATTTTAAAATCAAAATTTATAAAACGCAGAAATCTATTTTAAAAATTAAATCCTTAGAACACCTTCAATATATAGAACTTTTTTACATCCAAGCTCTTTATAGCAACATCTCGCATTAGAGAATTTCTCAATCGTCTGATTCCAAGTAATGTTTCTATGAATCTCATCTCTCTCTGACAATATGGTCCCAAGTCCATTAAAATAAACAAAATACCAGAAATCTACCAGATATTTAATGCTGCATTCAGGGTTGAATTTCTTATTTTTTAAAAGCGTTTCAATATATAATGAACTTTGGTCTTGAATAATCAAAAACTCCTTTCACCATATAATTTCGTCGAAATATTTTTTTTTACATTTTTATTTTCTCCGGGGAAACATTCTGTGATTCCTTTCAGATCCCGCGCTTCCATTAAATTGGCTTGATCAATATTAATTTACAGAATACATTCATTTGTATCTAAGGAAATATTAATTGTTGGCACTTATTCCATATTTTCCTAATTTTGAGATCAGACTTCTAAAAGGATATAGTCACAATTTCTATAAATACAATAACCATCTATCGATAAAATGTGTAACAAATATATTTACCAATTATCAAATATTTTATTTCCAAAGCACTATATCCCGCAAGGGATACTTGCGCCAAACAAGGATAAAAGTTTATTTACATAAGTTATTTACATTATACATGGCAATGGGTTTATTTTTGATAATATCATCGAATATTATATCTACAGACCTTACTGCAAAGATACAATTTATTGAATGAGAGGGCTTGGCTCATCAGTGGTGAACGCTCTCACGGTGGTGACGATATAAAGTAAATGATAATTGAAATAAAGAACGACTCTGGACAAAGGAAAGAGATATTATAGCTTAAGACATTTTTTACTGTTCCAGGATATATATTTTAATATAATTATATTGAGATATTCTATGTTATAAAAGGCTTCCAGGATTATATTTTGATGTTTATTCCCAGAAACATTTATAACACAAAAACTCAATAGTAATAACATAAAAGTAGATCTCTCCCACCACAGTACATCTTTTCTGTACTATAATATGCCTTCCGTTTACCTAGAGTTGATCTTCATTATTATTATATTTTTATATATTCAAAATTTAATTTCAGTGTCAATTCATTTGAAAGTTGCCTATTTACCGTATAACCACATGTTTTAACTATTTATACTCTTGTCATATTCTGTTTAAAATTTATATCATATATGACTGGTTTTTATTTTAATGATCTCTCTTAAGAGTAGTAAGTCATATATGCCAATAGTTGGTGAATAGTCGACATTTACATAGTTCGAGATCCCATTCTTTATAGTTGCATAACAAAGGTTGATAGAAAACAATCCTAACTTTAAGTGATTTAGAGAAATGTGCGAGAAAACAACTCCCAAAAACGTGTAACGACAAAAGGATACACGGAAATTAAGATCCGAACTACGTCGGGACAACGTAAGCCTTCCATATCGTGGATCAGAAATTGCCTTAATTATTCTGACGGAAGATCTCTGAGTAGAAAAGTCTTCGGATAAACTTTCAAGTAAGATAAAAAGAATAACTTCATTATATTCACCTATTTTAACGAGAAATCATTGAAATATCAAATAATTTTAGATTTATCACAATTTACTTATACATATTCAGATATAAAATATATTTTTTACACATTTAATTGAAAACGTATTCCAATTTTATTGCATCAAACCTAGATAGATAGAGGTACCTTAACATTTGTTGGGGCTCAAAGTAGGTAAAGCAAGGGAAATAATTTACAAAACAAAGGCATTGTTTTGAAGGCTTTGCAAAATTAATTCATAAAATTGATTAAGGTTGCTTAATTAGAAGTTTCTGGAAGCGTTTTGAAACATTTTCTTATTTTTAATGAAGAGAGGATGGAAGTCACTATTATATAAGTGGATTAAAAATTGCGTCCAGTAAACTATTCTATTCTCAATTAACTTGTACCATATTATTCAGGAGGTAAAATGGGCTTAGAGTGATTTTATCATCGTTTGGGAATTTTTCGCTTCCCTGATCTTCCATAGGCAAAATAAACTTAAGCCTGAGAGAGAAATTTATTCTAAGAAATTTGGAAAACTGAAAATTCTATTAAATTTTAATGACTTTTATGAAAGAATAAATATTATGAATTTATTTTTTTCAATATTTCACTACAATAAGATTTGTTATTATTAGGAACAACATGAAGTTAATGTATAAAATGAAAATATGTTTGCTTATGATCTTATATTAATATTAATGAGAAATATGTAGCCTATGATTAAAATACGGGGCTTCAAAGTTTAAGTGTTATATATAAATGTGTTTGCTTTATTTATTTGTTTTCTAAATATGTATATTGTAAGATATATAAGATAACATCTATCAAATTCAACATCTTAACGCCATGATAAAGACTATGTAATAAAATTCTAACGCGTTATATAGGGTGCGGCAGATATTTGAGAACAAAATGATGCTTATTGAAAAAAATTGAACGACAAATGAAAAATTGAATTTATTACATATTAAAGTTACATATAGATTAACATATACACCTAATACACGCATCAGCGGCAATAACAGCTTCTAGACTCTGTCGAAACCGACTGCAGGCAGTAATGAGATGGGTATTGGGAATATTTGCCATTGCATCCACTATAGCAGCTCTGTGAGCTGCAACTGTTGTGGGAATGACTATTGGAGTCCCTCTCAACTACGACCTACACGTAATAGTCCAGTGGATTGACATCAGGTAATCTGGAGCCAAACGTTAGGTGTGACATGGTCGTGAAAATTCTCGGCCATTCATTATTGCGTTGTTCTGGCTGTATAAGATGGTGCTGAGTCTTGTTGAAAACATACGGCCTCCCACGTGTTACTGTAGCGATCCAAGGCTTGACAACTGTGGATAACACCTCGGTGTAAGCAACGGCATTGACTCTGGCATCTGTAGTAAAGAAATGTAGAGACATCACATTCACTACTAACAACGCCAAGAACCATAAATGGTGCTGGAGATTTGCTATCAATGGCCGTAGGTACCTCATCAGAGATTTTACACAGCTACCGATCATCTTTGCGGTTCACCTTTTGGTCATGAACAAACTTCTTCTCGTCTGAGAAAAACATATCGTTCCTGGCTCCTCGGGATGTTTGAGCTTATCCAGAAGGCGCTTGGCTCTGGTCAAGCAGTTCACCTTGGTTCTTTCGGGCATGAACTTCTCTCTTCGCATCACGTATGATTTGTGACGGAGGTTCTTATGAACCACACATCGAATGGTAGCTTTATCAACCTGCAGCTCTCTGGCGAGTGCTCTCATCGACTTCCCAGGATCCTCATCGATGGCAGCTTGGACACGGCTTATAAATTCTGGCGTCCTGATACTGTCAGAACGTCCACAATGTCGTTTCCTTTGTGAAACTTCCACCACATCACCATTTGCAGCTCCCAATTCTCTCCGAACTTTGAAAACAAATGATCAAGCGACTTTGAAGAAAGCAGCAGTTTCTGAATCGGTGTGTCCCCCAGCCGAGAAGACAAATAATGGAATGTCTCTTCATTGCTTGTGTAAGAGTAGGTTCTGCCATGTCTACCTGCAACAGAATTGATATATTTTTAATAGGTAATTCCATAATATTATGTTCGAATAAATAAGCTTGAGGGATGAGACTCATCCCTCAAGCTTATTTATTCGAACAGAATTGATATATGTTACTATAACACACAGGAAAGTGTGGCACCTATATTGTTTGTTCTCTAATAGCTGCCGCACCCTATATCTTTCTTCATATATAAAAGTCAATAGATGTGGTCTGTTTCGCAATAAACTATAAAACTACTGAACCAATTGGTACCAAAATTTACATGTCGCTTTTTATAAACCTGTGGAATATTTTCGGCTACATTTTGATTAGTATTTTTGGCTTTTTTATTTTTTTTCATTTGAAGAATTTTTTTTACACGGAGTAAATACACGGCGAAGCAACAACACCAGGCTAATTAAGCGACAAATGAACGTTCTGCGTTTTTTTTTTTTTTTTTTTTCAAGTTGCTGGCGTACCTTTTTTTTTAAAATATATTTTATTCGAGAGAGAGTGTTACCTTTTTTAAAAAATTATTGAGTATTGAGAAAGAAATTTATATTACTAACTAAGTTACGGTGGTAAGTGCACACAATGCAATTAAAAAAAACTTTACAAAATTAGCGTTACTATATGTAAATAATGGCTTTCGTATTTTTTATTAATTTTTGTACTGGCCTTTGTTTTTTTATCCCCTTTTAAAAATATCGTTTAAAATGCAGTCGCAGTCATTATTATAAAACACATATGTTTACCTAATTTCCATGTTTCCTTTTATTTTTTATACAAAAATACTAGCGGACGTACCCGGCTTCGCCCGGGTTTTACCCGAGTAAAGGTTTGTCTAACGAATATATCGATAAAGTGAACATTTTTTCCCGGTCCCTTGAAAAATACTCGATAAGTTGAATAAAATCAATATTAATTGGTTCCCTCGGTAATTGGAAGTTAAAGGAATAGTATCTTGCCTTGGAATTGTATCATTATTCTTGTATGGACGTACCCGGCTTCGCCCGGGTTTTACCCGAGTAAAGGTTTGTCTAACGAATCTCTCAATAAAGTGAACATTTTTTCCCGGTCCCTTGAAAAATACTCGATAAGTTGAATAAAATCAATATTAATTGGTTCCCTCGGTAATTGGAAGTTAAAGGAATAGTATCTTGCCTTGGAATTGTATCATTATTCTTGTCTCAAATAAATTGCCGTGTCATCCTGCATTTTGTCTTTCCTAATTTTCTACATTACAAAATCATCGTATCATCATGATAATATTTAGAGCAGATTGTTGAATTATAACAGATAAATTAGAATATTTATCTTGATTATTTTAAAGCGAAAAGTTATTTCAAAAATTTTATTTGCTAGAAACCTTCCCAGTACTATACTAAATAACTTCCCAAAGTTTCATGGCGTTCCAATGAGTGTTTTGGTCAGGCATAAAGGACAAACAGACACACACACATACATTCATTTTTATATATATAGATTTGCATGCCAGTATTTCGGATTAATTTTTTTTATAAACCTATTTTTTCTTATTCTTACTGAGAAGATGGGCATCGCAGTCAAGATCCATCGCAGTCACTCGGGGGTTGGGTGGAAAAGCTGCCATCTATTTAAAGTATATTGATTTTGAAACAACTAAATGGATTGCAAAAAATAATTAAATCAAATACCTAAACACTAATATAAAAAAACATTGCCTATGGTTTATGTGTTACTTCTGTATTGCTATTCTATGGCACTTCTACTATTTATTTTTGATGTACTTTCAGTATGAAGGAAATTGCATTCGGGGTAAATCTCGGGCGAAGCCGGGTCATTCGTCTATGTATTATAATATATACAACATAAAGCTACGGAAGAGTTGCCAGAAGAAGCACCTTTTCCTTTGATTTTGCATCAGAACGAAGCACTATGTATCAACCTATTAAAACATCTTTACTAGTGATGATAATGGATGAGCCACAAGTTTTGGAAATTTCAGAAAAAAGGCCAACCTGGATACCATGGTTTCAGGCTTTGGTTCTCATCAGTACAGGGGAGGTTAACAGGGGTTATACAATCTGTCGAATTTACCAAAAGCTGTTTGAGCTGGTGAAGTGGCCAGGGCCGTTTTTCAGGCAATGATACAACCTAAAGTTGCGGGAGGATAATATACATGTACCAAATAAGGGCCAAATTCCCAATCATGGAATATGGGTTGACCTTTTGTCTTTATTTTCCAAAACCTGTTCTGTTTATCATTCTTTGCCATCACTAGTAGTTATTTTTACTAAGGTAATGCATAAAGATTCTTCCTGATGCACAATTAAAGGTTGAGGTGCCTTTTTTGGTGCATGAATATCATTATCCCGCAACTTTATGTTGTATTCTTGCCTGGAAATCGGTCCTTGCTACTTAACCATCTTATACGCCTGTTTGGTAAATTCGGCCAATAAAAATACTCCTATCGTAAAATGTTATGAAATTGAAACCGCTCCTGTACTGATGAGGGCAATAGCCCGAAACCATAGTATACGGGTTGGCTTTTTGTCTGCATTTGCCAAAACTGGTGTTTTGGCTCATTGTTTAGCATCACTAGTAGAGGGTGATGCATAGTGCCATCTTTCTGATGCACAATTAAAGGGAGAGATGCCTCTGAGGATACATATAAGAGTATATATTGTCGATAAATAAAGCAAGGGCAAATTTAGGAATAAATAATTTATTATAAGGGGTATTTATAGGGAGAGAGAACAACTTACCCCAATTTAAAGATAATCCTAATGCGCCGCCTCAGCCACCGTCCCGTTTTCCTTATTTACAGATCAGCTTCCGAGAACCCCTCACACCTGTGGTCCCCCCGCGGTCCGGGGATGATTGACAGGTATCCCATCTGGATGGAGTTTCTTGACAATATTATTATTATAGAAAAGGACACGATCTCCTATCGTTAAACGATGTGAATGATTTTATGTATATTCAGTTCATGTCAAATGAATGATCATTTATCTGTTATTAGACATACAATTCTGGATACTATAGATATTTTCTCGTATCTTATAAAGCAATATATTTCAAGCCCTGTATTATTTCAAATAGAAGCTACAGATAAAAGTATTTCAAAGTTTTGCTTTTGTGCTTGGCGGGAAACAAAATGTTATATATTCAGAGCCGTACAAAAACCTCAACAACCGCTAATAGAGGAATAAAACAACGTTAGATGTATTTATAAAATGATAGAAACAATACGAGAAACATATTTTTATAAAAATAAATTGGGGGAAATGTTTCCTACTGCGATCAAGACAATGCAGTAGTTCAGTGTGCTGAATCAAATTTAGAATCTAACAATAAAATAAATTCAATAAACAAACCCCTAGAAACACATAAGGCATATAAATGGTGCAATTAAGTAATATTAAGTTTAACAGCCATTAGAAATGCGAGATAAATATTTACGGATTAAACGTCCATGTATTCGGGAATGATAAGGAAGGAAGAGAGACAAACGTTATTTACCAGGGTAATTATGAAAGTGTGGGCCACAAAATTACCTTGTTTTCTAAAAATTGTGCCATAAATTTGAGCAAGTTTTCAAAAACACGGATGTAATTGAAGATAATCAAGAACCCCTCTTTGTGGTATTTGAAGTAGTTTCCTCCAACAACTTGCTAAATTACACATGCTCTAGTTCACATTTTACTCGCTTCAAAAACTATAATTGCGAATTTAAAATTTATCTAAACTCCTGATCAGTTATAATCTGTTTGTTTGATATTGAAAATTAAATTTAATTGGGTTTGGTTATATTTTAACCTATTCAATATATAACTTACACCTTTATTAATATTTGGTATTATTTCAACGTGTTCTTATCTATATATATATATGGTAATTTGAAGCAACAACCCCATATTGGTGTATAATATAACAAGATCGTCGTGTTATATAATAAACACCTCTGTAAATAATTATACACATGATTGGCATGTGTCATTACATCACAATATGGAATGTACTCTGTAAACACTGGGGATAAAAAATAACACTGTTTAATAGAATAAGAGTTGAGCTAAATAGCAAAGATTGAGATATAGAATTCCAACAACGTTTAAGAACGATGCTTAAAGACGTATGAAGTTACCAGGAAGTCATTAAGAGTGTACAATGACATCTCTTCCGTGATCCACGTCCTTATTGCATCCGCTGAAGGCCCAGAACTCCCTCGTCGGAATGATATATAAACCTCTGCAAACCGAGTCACTTCCCCACCCGCGAAAGCCCTCGTCAGTTGTCTCAAAGGTCCATCGAGCATTCCGTAGACAAGTAAGAAGCTTCTTTTTAACCATCTCCATCTTTTGCTGCTAGCTCGACTCTTTCTGTTCACGGAAATTTCCCAGTACAACTGTGTCTCTTAGTTTTTGTGTGGACATCCCAAGTCCTCCACTCTGCCTCGACAACGACTGCCTGTACTCTGTGAAAACTGTTAAAGTTCTTCCAAGGTGCAGAGAGGTATTGGAAAACTCTCCACATTCTGACTGTCCCTCTCTGTTACCACATATATATAATACACTAACAGAGTATTCATTGTAAACCTTTAAGCAATCTCCTCCAAAGACAGTTTAATATACATAGCGATTTATTTACCAAGATATTTATTATTTTTCACCTAATGTGTCACACTTATTTTTATTCTTCGTATATAATAGTAGTTTTAATTTCATTTTAATTAATTTAAATATACGATCATAGATATTCTGATTTCTTTTTCAACTTTATAAATCTATCATTGCCGAATTGCTTTGTTTTAAAATAAGTGCGTTTGTATTATTGCATTTTTCAATGGTAGATATTTCGTGTGTCTAATTCAATTGTTCGTCGTTTTACTACTTATAATCAGAATTATTTCTCTGTAGAAACTTTCCTTGTGGATCTACTCTGGATGGACAGGATGTATCCGTGGTCATATCTGCCCGAATACTTTGCTTTGAAAGTATATTTATTCAACCTTACTTGAAATGCTACTTCTACTAAATTAAAATATTATGATGCATTAGCGCGTCATCTGTCATGAAAATTCGAAACTATTATAGACGCGTAAGATTATTTTCAAAATAAAACAATTTCTACTGTCCTTACTGCAATGGGAAAATTAATGGGAGGGCCTGGCTCATCAGTGGTGATATAGCGGTAGGGTAGATTGAAGCCAGGTCCTCTCTTTAATTTTTCCATTGCAGTAAGGGCAGTCGAAATTGTTTGATTTTTAAAAGAATCTTACGCGTCTATAATAGTTTCGAATTTTCATAAATTAAAATATACCCATTGCAAATTTTTAGGCATTCTCAATCCTCTTAATGTTACTTCACAGGATGTTCGGGTAAACCAGGGGCGTTGCCCGGATCACTCGGCTGGTTCTTGTAATATCTATTTTAGAAGTGTACACAATGAAATGGGTAGTTGATAATTTCATATTCTTCCATTATTTTAACACACTTAAAGCGCTATGTCCTGAAAGGCACACTTACGACCAATTACGAACAAACAAGTTTCATAGTCTTAAATATATTCGCCACATTAAAGTTATGTTAAAGGTTATTTTCCTTCAATTTTGCTTAAGAAATTTTGTATAAGAAAGTTTAGAAATATTCGCAAGACAATGAACAGCATAGATTAAAATAAACACTGATCCACACCAGATAGAACAAAGAAAATAACTATTAGTTCATTTCATAATTCTAGAATATATTTATAAAAATAGTTAAATTTAATATAAGAGACTTTGCTGGAGTCTGCTAAAGTCAGATCCTATTATGATATTTTGAAGTCTGAAAAACTTGGACAATCCAACAATAGATATCTTGAAGTTTGTGGTCATCATAGCCAAATAAAATATCAAATCTGCCGCTACTTGGATTATTTAAAATTCTTTTGAATTAGCCACGAATTATAATAAATTGAGTGTTATAAAAATTAGGTTAAATATACTTTAGAATACTTTGTTGAAAGAAACTTTGGTATTTTTCATTTGTATTAAATTTTAATATCACCATTATCTTGAGCTTTCATAACATCAAAATTAGAATGATTTTTAACGCCTTGGTAAATGTTTTAATTTTTGTTTGTTCCTGACGAGGACAAAATATTTTTGTCGAAACGTCGAGGTAATAAAAAGATTTACTGGCCGAAGTATCTTTATTTTCAAGAAATCATAACAGAAATATTATCCTCTATTTCCTCGTTTCCAATACTAACTTGTCAGGAATATGCCATTTGCAGTTTGTAATTTCTTATGGATTGTTGTGTTTAATATTATCCAAGGCTTATGGCTTATGGAATTCATAGTCATTCACAAAATCAGCCAAGATGTATTTCCTATGATCCCCTGGTAAATTTTCAATTAAGGATAATCTCGTTTGTTCATTTGAGTATCTTAATTTGTTGAATGTTTTATATGTATTTCCAAATGGGTCATTTGAATGATTTCCTTTTAATTAATATTTGAGAGCACTTTTAATAAATAATTTTAACGTTTTTGAGTTAAATTTTAAAATGTTGTAATGTTAAAATATATTTTTACCTTGTTAATTTAATTTGTTGTTGTTTTATAATAATGAAGATGCAAATTACATTGTTGTTGTTGTTTATTATCGTTTATTTAAATGAAAATACATTGCATGTGATGATGATAACGAAAAAAAATGAATTTTTAAATTAATATACAAAAATAATTTAAATAAAAAGGCATATATTGGATCAAAATATCATTTATTTTACCAATATTTCAGTTGGCTGAACGCCAACCTTTATCAAGGTATTATAACATTTTAAATTGTGTCAACAACAAATTCAGCGCCTTTTCAAAAAAAAAAAAATAAGTGAAAAAAAAAAGAAATAATTAATTATAAAATTCACAAACGTGACAATATACAGTTTGCCATTTCCCAAGAACCTCCACATCACGTAGAGGTGTGAAATGTGAATATTAAAGAATTATAAAGCCTGCTACCTGCTTGTAAAGGCATGTTTAGGGAGCTCCAGTAGGTAATGTGGTCAGTTAATCAGGCCATTGTAGGAACAGCTCCTTGAGAAATGTGCAGAAAGGACGGCAGCTGGGGCGGCCATCACCTTAACGTCCCTCTGGCACAACTATCTGGTCCGCCTGCCAGATTGTACGCTAATTTGATAATTTATATTGTGGCGAAGGAATAATTTATATTTTATTATTTAATTTAATTAATCAATGAGAAAATACTCAACATAATAGTTTCTTAAGTAAATAAAACAAAGCATCAAGGGCTGCGTTTCTTTATTAAAACAAATATATACGAGCTTTCGGGCACATACGCCCTTCTACAGGAATTAATAAAACAGTAATCCAACTAGTTTGAAATAAGATTTGTTTATAAATTTAACGTGCATATCCACGATACACGTGCATATGCACGTTAAATTTATAAACAAATCTTATTTCAAACTAGTTGGATTACTGTTTTATTAATTCCTGTAGAAGGGCGTATGTGCCCGAAAGCTCGTATATATTTGTTTTAATAAAGAAACGCAGCCCTTGATGCTTTGTTTTATTTACTTATAAATCGTACAGGGCTTTTTCAATTGATAATAGTTTCTTGTTCAAATATTTATTTTCACAAAGCTTTCAGACTTGTCAGTCCGAAACTTAGCCCTGGAAGCTTTATTTATTTTATAATATTATAAATCAGGGAAGTACGTTTATATATGATCTTACTCTGTATTTGTAAAATCACCATAAATGATCTTTAGCTTGGTTGTTCAATATTCTCTAGCTGTATATAGTTTCTTTGGTTAGTTGATAATTGTAGACTAGTCGTACTGACGTCATCAATAAATGCTCTCACATATTAAGATATACAGATATTTGATTTCTACGCTACAATATTTAGTTTTCATTTGATTTATTACCAGAAATTATTTTAGGATATACAACTTATATTTATATTCAGTATGATATCCCATATATTTCTATTTTTATGTAAGATATAACAACCTATAAGTCTATAACAATTTTTCCGAACACCAAATATTATAATCTTTTTATTCAATTTTAATATATTTTAATAATTCAAAGGCCAAAATTGTTGTTTTTTTATCAGCTTATTCTGATCTGGAACCTCTATAGAATATCTAAAGTATTGTCTCTGGGTAGATAGCAGTCATGAATGTATCTTAATATATTAGTATTCTGAATGTAAGTTTTTTAAATTCCCCTCTGTAACTCATATATATATATTAGAGAGAATAGTATTTTCAAAATTTCTGAATAAAATAAATTTACCGCATCTTCGTGATTAGTACATTAGAAAGACAACTATGAAATCACATCCAAGATTCTAGGCTGAAGAGATAAGGTTCTGTTTTAGAAAAAAAATTATTTTGATATTTTACCTTAAATGTTTGGTTCATGAAAAAAAATATTGTTGCAGAATTTGTGCTGAAATATCTATGTAATATAAAATTGACTATCAAGTGGCGATTTTGTAATTTACCATTTTCCTTTAAGCTGTTTCAAAGGAGGATCGGTCCAGGGCTTTATTCTTTAACATAAAATGAAGTCTGTTTATTTCGAATATTATGCGTTCAGATTTTATTTTAATATAATGGCAATTATACACAAGAATATATCGATACAGTTAACGTAACTTGAAGGGTATTGTTCATATAATTTGCACCTTTTAAACTTAATGTAAAATTATCAACATTCTAAAAACCACTAATAAAGTTCGAACATTGGCGGTGGATAACTTTTCTACGAGTGATCTGAAAACTATAATGAAATGCTCTAAAATGCTCTTGTTAAAAGTTATCCAACTTAAAGGCTTGCATTATTACATAGTTGTTTTTAAGATAGAAACTATTTTACAGAAATATTAAACAATTTACAAGGTTGTATCAAAGGTTAGTAAACACTTGCGAAAATTGAAATACCAATATTATTCGCCGTTATGTATAATATCTTTGTATTATGTATAAAATAATTGTATTATAGATTATATTATGTATTCGCCGTAATTATTCGCCAAATAATAATAAAAGCAACATTATAAAAAAAACACCAAATTTTGGGACAACCTTATAAGATAAAAGTGTTTAAAAGTTTACACCTGAGAGACATATATGTTTTAAAGAATGATGCTGACCAAACTCCAGGATTGAAATAATATCTTCATATTCAGCCTTCATTTAGCGATGTCTGGAACCTGGCGTCTACCAAGGCATGTATATATAGACATTTCCTCAGTGAATAACTGAATGGGGTCAAGTAGACCCTGTCTGGTGGGAGATTAGCTCAAGTCGGAGAGGCTTCCTTGGCTAAAGAAAACTGTAAAAATGTATCATCACTTTCTTGTAAACATTATAATGTATTATGATGCATTAGCGCACCATCTGTTATCAAAATTCGAAAATATTATAGACGCGTATGGTTCTTTTGAAAATGAAACAATTTATACTGCCCTTACTGCGATGGAAAAAAATAATGGGAGGGCCTGGCTCATCAGTGGTGAACCCTTCCAGCGGTTTCGCCAGCTTAATCTACCATACCGCTGTTATATTGCATTTTTGGAACTTCTTTTTACAGTGATACTGATGCTAGACTCTTGGAATGAGTATTTTAGATGATTTATGGACAGTCTAGAATCAGTATCACTATAAAAGAAAGTTCCAAAAATGCGATATAACAGCGGTATGGTAGATTAAACTGGCGAAACCGCTGGGAGGGTTCACCACTGATGAGCCAGGCCCTCCCATCAATTTTTCCATTGCAGTAAGGGCAGTAGAAATTGTTTTATTTTTAAAAAATCATACGCGTCTATAATAGTTTCGAATTTTGATTATCATGTATCATCATTGTATTTTCAGTATTCACCATTTAACACTACTGACTAAATATATATTTAATTAATTGTACTTCAAGTTTGATGTTGAAAATCTATCATCCTCACTGCAACGGGAATAATATTCATTGGTAGGCCACGGCCTATCAGTAGTGAATTCTTTACCATTGGTTTCTCAACTTTACTATCCAGACCAATTTACTTGGTTATTCGTCCTAGATAGTATGTGATGTTATTGCAGAATATATATATATCTACCGTGGTTATGTGTGCAGAGATGAAGTAAATACCGGATCATAATTACTTAATTAACTATAACCATAATTAGCTTGAATATCATAACCAAGATCCCCTATAGTGTCGAGTATACAGATCTCTTTGAAGCGGCATGGTTGATAAAACTGGCGCTGGGAGGCTGATAAACAAGGCCCTCCCCATTATTTTTTATCATCGCAGCACGGACAGTATAAAGGTTTTATTTTTAATCGTGCTTAATAGTTTAATTTCTTATAAATTTACGTGTTTTACATTGCAGTATTAATGTGGAAATTTCAAACCTCCAGGGATAGGTTTATTTAAATATTTTTAAATTCACAAATCTCTCTCTAGTTTTGGGGCATGGAAGCCTTTCTACAGGAGAAAAACACAATAGAATTCACACAGTGTATAAAGTTATGTAAATTAATGGAGTGGTTACCTTCGTATTACCAATTAGGGAATTCTAGTAAAATATTGAATTGATGAAAATATTTCTTTTATATCCAAACACATGTATATTCAATATTTGAAAATTACATATCATGTAAAAATCACGAAGATAGCAAACATATAAAATGGTAAGCCTATTGTGAAATATATAAATTTTGGAGATCTATCCAGGGCGGAGATAACGATCAGAGGTACAATTAAAATAATGAATATCGCCAAAAAATGGTATTGGTAACGAGAGAGCAATGAATCATACCACCACTTCGCCCCATACCACCACATTAATAGGGTCGGCAATTAGGTAGATTGGTGGTGGCCAGGCCTAATAAATCAGCTAACAATAAATATTTACACAACTATTGGCATCAGCCAAACAATAGCTCGCACCACAAATTGTCACTTTGTCAGCCTACGATTTGCCAAATTATTAAAATTAATATCGACCATTGAAAACCAATAGCTGCGAAATTGATCGGGGTAAAAAACTGCCAAGTTATTGTCTCGAAACTGTCACCTGCTTCTTTAATTGTCCGGGCTCTTCAACTTCGGCTTTTTTCTTGCCTGTTCGTCTGGGAGATAAGAGAGATTGTAATGTGAATTTGTATTGCTGTCTCTTCGGGTTCCAAGTGTTGATTTTTTATTTTACATTCTCTCTGAATGCCTTTTTTAAACTGAACTTATCATTAATAGGGCTCTTTGACTTTAAACTTTTGAAATACATAGTTTTTATATAAACTTTTATATCTATTTATTATTCAATTTTTGTAATTTTGTAGTTTTTAAATAAATTTGATATATTAAAGTATATAGACATTGATGGGGGATGTCTGAATTTAGGAAATAAAAATGTAAATAATTAAATAAAAAGGCAAAACTGCAACAATTTTAATTTATATATCGGATAATCTTTAACTTATTTCATCTTCAACAGGAGCCGAATTTACATTCACAGCGTGGTTATTTGAATGGTATCAAGTAATAGCAAATTATGGTCGTTGTTTGGAAGTTAATATAAAGCTGAGATTTTTATCTTCAATTGAGAATTAAAGGTGAGCGTTTAGCTTTCTTAACCAGCTATATAACGTTTTCTCTCTAATGAAATAGAGTATATTATTTAAATAAAAAAACATATATTGGATCAAACTAATTTATTTTACCAATATTTTAGTTGGCTGAACGCCAACCTTTATCAAGGTATTATAACATTTTAAAGTGTGTCAAAAACAAACTCAGCGCCACATAACGTCAATAGAATTAAGTTTTAAAAATATTTTTGCTTATATTCAATGGGGAGAAAAAAAAGATATATAAATTAATATTGAAACGAAAATCACGAAATTTCTCCTTGATGGTTTATGAAAGTGCTAAAAACGAAGAGAAAAAGTTTTCTTTATTAAAATATATGTTACAAGCTTTCGGGCTGCCAAGCCCTTCGACAGGTACACCATATTTTATCAATATACCTGTACCTGTCGAAGGGCTTGGCAGCCCGAAAGCTTGTAACATATATTTTAATAAAGAAAACTTTTTCTCTTCGTTTTTAGCACTTTCATAAATTAATATTATGGACAAAAATATTTTTTGTAAAATGAGGGTGTGAATATTTTGAATATTAACAATAACGCCTATTTTATATTTACAATTATTTGTACTATGTATTAAAAGATTTTTTATATAGAAATAAAAAAAATACTACACATAGTTACATATTACATTTTATCTATGGATTGCTCTATTTTCAAAAAGAGTAGATTATTTGTAACAATTATACTTACTGACAATGTGTTTATTTTCAATAATAACATCAAATATTACCTCTACAGACCTTGCTGCAATGATATAAGTTATTAAATGAGAGGGATTGGCTCATTCAATAACTTATATAATTACAGTAAGGTCTTTAGAGATAATATTTAATGTTATTATTAAAAAGAAACACATTGTCAGTAAGTATAATTGCTACACATTTTATCTATAGATGACAATTGAATTTATAAGAGTATATTATATTTTGGCAATTAAAATGCCTATTTGAGCGATTAGAGAATGCTTATTCAATAGGTTTTCTGATATTATCAACTTTTATGCAAATTTAACATTAATTCCCTTTCCTTTCTTTTTAAAGAAGCCTCTTCGACACCGCCTACCGTTAAGACACTCCACTGCTCGAAGCCAGCTTGAAACGCGTTTGTAGTTGGCTGATCTTGATAACCAAGCAATATTATGGAGTAAAATTAAATCAGCTGTTATTTATTCAGATAGTCCGTGCTCTTCCAACTTAAATACTCTTTGAGCTAACAGGACACGCGCCTAATTAGTGTATATATTATTTATTTTAATTAATAATAAATTGGCTTATAGATTGGATTAATATTTGTTTATTCAACTTTCTCCGTGAATAGACGCCCATCTTCCTGTGTGAATGAGAACAAAATAATTAGATGAGAAACTTGGTGTTTCTTTGAATGTATCTTGTCGATAGATGTTTTATCCTACTGTGTGGTCATGGAAGAACTCTCTGTCAACATATCGGGTTTGAAGAAGAACTATTGATCAAAAATAAGTAAATTTGGGCTCTTTCGCAGGTCTTGTTGAACCAAAGGTGAGATCTCCATTTGGCTAACTGGAGAGACTTTCTTCCGAGGAGGACCAAGTATCTGAGGGCATCAGGGCTGTGATCGCCGGAGCGTCGGAGATTGAGCAAAAATAGATCGGTCTCCTGAGTATCAGACATTAGATTCCATCAAAGTTAGCACATTCGTGAAATAAGGAAGTAGATCAGAACTAAATGAAAACTTTCTCCATTGAGTATTTAAAATAGTAATGAAAATTAAGGAGAAAAGATTTTTATTCAGATAAACGTGTGATTTATTTCTCTCATATCTACTGTTCTAGATATCGCAACTTGTATACATATTATAAATCATAAAACATTCATAGATCGCACAGATGCGGGAAAGAAATCCTATTCTTTCTAAACCAGAATGAAAACATTGTTTATCAGTGTGTATCTTTAGCATGGTAAACAAACAAGAACCAATAAGCGGGTAAATGAATAACACGGCTACCATATTAACTATCAAAAAGGTCGCTTCTCCCGTCTAAATAGACGCTGAAATTAAGCGTCATCTATTGACCGTATCCAGAATCTTGCGGACTCGGTTCGGAGATAAAGCCACAACACCAGCTTTGGAAAACTGAGAAGCGCCCGTTTTGAGATCACGGTTTGTGGCTGTGACCCTTTTACGTTCAGGGCGGGCTTTATTTCATGAGAACCACAGGGTATCAAATGAAATCTTCACAAACTGCCAAATTTTCAAAATTTCATGCGCGTGCATGAAAAAATATACATTCTGGGTCGAGTCAAATAGAGAAAATTTGACCTTTGCAGTCGATTAAAAAAAAAAGAAATATTTGAGGTCGGATGAAAAAAAATACATTTCCTTTCAGAGCTTGAGGTTTAAGGTAGGGAATCTGTACAATGAAACAATACTGAAAGGTCTAGCAAAAATATATTTTTTTAAATGAACGCGAATGCGCTAAGAGAGACCCGTTGGTTGATTTAAAAAAGAATTAGTTGATGCAAGAGAAATCGAAGAACAGGAATGGTAAGACGTGTTTTTTTTTATCGAGGTGAAAGATGAGAAAATTGCGAGGAAACATGCCGTCATTGAAGTAAAGAGGAAAACATTTTAAACTAAGAGGATGTAGCATGAGATGTCTGAAAATTGTGTCCATTAATGAAAATATAAAATATAAACTCCTTTTTATGAGAGATCTGTATAATAAATATAAAAATTCAAAGTTAAAAAACGTAGAACATAAGTAAGAAGTTACTTTAAATTTTGAATATTTTTTTCAAAATATTTAGAAAAGTGAGATGGGGGATAAATGATGTTTTATAAAGTAAAACATAAATAACATTAAAAGTTCAGAGTTGGGTCGAGGTGGACATTATATTGAAGTAAGATTAATATAAATTTAGGAGATATTTAAAAGAAATTAAATTTGAAAAGGCTGAAGAGAGAGAGAGAGAGATTGAGATTGAAACTGATTTATTACAAACTCCATATAAGGTTAAATACAGATAAATATAAATGTGAATAAACAGTATTATATAAAGATAAATATATGAATTAATAGATAAAAATAATTGATAAATATACATATATATAAATATGTACAAGGTCTTCATTGGTGGCGCCCACCGCGGGGAAGACTCCGCCGAGAGAGAGAATAATTTTTTTTTCTTCAGATTTCGTGTTTTGCCCAATTATTTTAAAGGTGTACGTAAAAGGTAGAAACTTTCTCTCTTGTTAAATAATAAAATTAAATGACGAGTGTGTTTTTATAATTGAATATACGTTGAATAAAATCTATAGTTTTAAATCGAAATAAATCATAATATGTTATAATTACGATGGGAAAATATAAAATTTAAACTTTAATCAAAATATATGCTAAGTATTTACAATGTTAATTGGCATAAAAATAATTTATGGAGGTGTTTTAGTTATTAGAATGATTCGTGAATAAGAGGCAGCATTTGAAGAGTGACATTATTGAGGGGAAATGAAGTAAGATTTCAAACTAGTATTGTTTGCCGATGGGAAGGGCGTTGTCGCGGACATATGAGGAAGGGGAGTTCGACGGGATGTCACATATGGTGTTTGTCACCTCAGGGAAATATGAATAAATATGGTTTGTGGTGGTCGTGGTTTGTTATGTTAGCGGAATAGAATGTTTTTAGACTGTATATTTAAACACAGTAAATATATTGTTCATCAAATGTTTAGGTATAAATGCTGCAAATGGGGCTACAGTGTGGACACGATTTTAAGATGAACAAAAAGGTTGGTCATTGGTGAATGAAAAATGAAGTAATTTGGCTGAGTGGTTAAAAAGTCTCGTGGATCTAATTTTCTATTTCTATTGTTCTTGTGAATTATGGAGAATTATCTATTCAGAAATAATATTTCATGTTCTGTGGATATGTTGTGGTATATGATGTCGCTGCTGCTCATATTTGGGGAGAGTTTTTCGATGATGGCATGCTTACCTAGCAAGTAAAGTTTTCCTTTATTTTGTAAGACCGACTTTTGCTGTTTCACTCGTTTCTACAACACCTCTCTATTTTCTTAAGAATGTCAAGGTCAAAACCTGCACGGGGGATTGGTTTCTTTCATTGTTTGGCCTATATGACTGTTAATTATTTTAATGGGATATTGGTGGGTCCTCAAAGTTTGTAATAATTTTGATAGTTTTCCTTTTATATCCTCTATATTAGTACACCAAATCCATCTCTTTAAACCGGGAATAGAAACAAACTTAGTGCATAGAATCTTGTACAGTTCATGCCCACACTCCTACTTAAGCGAAACCTGGAAGTCGTTGTAGGAACGAGTAAAGCAGCACAAGTCGGTCCTAAAAGATAATAGAGAACTTGCCTTGCTATATGAGCAGGCCATCGTCAATAACCACATGCCAAATTGGAGGAGCAGAGAAATCATTTGCCACCAAATCCTCATAGAGAAATTAAGATTATTTATAGTAAGATGGTCCTCCATAATTCATAAGAACAGTTTAATGAAAAATATAGATCCACGATGCCATTCATATACGACCTCAGAAATAAACACCAACAATTGCAGTAATACGGAGGACCGCACCTGTCCAGGAAATTACTTGAAAATAGAACAGTCTATCAAAATATCGCATTTATCTAGATAGACACATATTAATCAAATTCAAAATATATGCTCTATTATTAAATAAATTCAATTTATAGATTTCGCTATATATGTTAACGACTTGCCAAGTTGGGTGCTTCTTTCAACTCAACAAGATGAGATTTAAGGACGAATGTGCGCCAATACGCTGTCCAAAAATATACGTCGAATAATAAGATCAAGGTGGTGACATTATGTATAATTATTCTAGAGATAGTTCTCTGCCATCAGCAATGTTCAAAATTCTGCATTATTTCACCAAAAATATTTTCTAGTTTAAGGCTCTTGTCATTGGTAGACTGGTGTTTCCTTTATAATCCCAGCTATTTATTTCTAGAAGAAATTTCTTGCCAACGATTCTCCACTTTATATGAGCGAATTAAATAATACGGTTGTGATGTTCTGATCAATAAACAAAGAAATACCACGAGAATAAAAAAAACGCGAAGACGAAATGTTTCTATAATTGTAAACAAAGAAATATTTGTATGAAAAAAGTATCGATACTTTAATTATCTATTAAGAAGTGTCGCCCAGTTAATTGTGATGTGGGGGGGTCGATATTTTGTGGAAAAGAACAAATGACTGTCGTTTAAGATAGAATATTGGCGATCGGCGGAATAAATTAACTGGCGCTGTCGTTTGAAATAAATTGCACGTGAGGGTATGTAAATAGGTGGAATAGAATATTAACCCTATCTTTTGAACTAGAATGTAGGTTTGAGAGTATAAGAACGGTAGTATTTAGAAATAGCTATGTTGATTAATTAAGAATATAGTTGTGGGACTCTATTAACGTTAGTATAGTACAAATTAACTCTTGTATTGCAAGGTAGATCTTGATGCGAGTAAGGAATTCACTTAGAGAGAGAGAACTGTGCAGGAAGATATTAGCAATTCCCTGTCCAGCAAATTAAGCCCATCGTTGATAATTAACTGTAAATCCCAGTTAAGATATTTCCATTAAATATTAATAACACCCGGCATGTGTCTTAGTGAACATTTTAGAATCCTTTCAAATAGACGGAGGTGAAATTATCTAGATTATAATACGGAAGATACTCCAATACTACAGAATGACCGTTCAGCTTTTCTTCCTTTTATCGTCACTCACATATTCCATGTTTCTATATTGCTACGACAGGCCTAGCCTTATAGCCTGTTTCTATATTGCTATAATAGTCATAGCCTTATAGCCTGTTTATATATTGCTATGATAGACCTATCCTTATAGCCTGTTTCTATATTGCTATGATAGACCTAGCCTTATAGGTTGTTATATATTGCTATGATAGACCTATCCTTATAGCCCGTTTCTATATTGCTATGATAGACCTATCCTTATTGCCTGTTTCTATATTGCTATGACAGACCTAGCCTTATAGGTTGTTTCTATATTGATATACTAGACCTATCCTTATAGCCTGGTTCTATATTGCTATGATAGACCTCGCCTTATAGCCTGTTTATATATTGCTATGACAGACCTAGCCTTATAGCCTGTTTATATATTGCTATAGTAGACCTAGCCTTATAGCATGTTTCTATATTTCTATGATAGACCTCGCCTTATAGCATGTTTCTATATTGCTATGATAGACCTAGCCTTATAGCATGTTTCTATATTGCTATGATAGACCTAGCCTCATAGCCTGTTTCTATATTGTTATGATAGACCTAGCCTTATAGCCTGTTTCTATATTGCTAAGATAGACCTATCCTTATAGCCTGTTTCTATATTGCTATGACAGGACTAGCCTTATAGCCTGTTTATATATTGCTATGACACACCTAGCCTTATAGCCTGTTTCTATAATGATATGATAGACCTAGCCTTATAGCCTGTTTCTATATTGCTATGATAGACCTAGCCTTATAGCCTGTTTATATATTGCTATTACAGACCTAGCCTTATAGCCTGTTTCTATATTGCTTTAATAGACCTAGTCTTATAGCCTGTTTCTATATTGCTTTAATAGACCTAGTCTTATAGCCTGTTTCTATATTGCTATGACAGACCTAGCCTTATAGCCTGTTTCTATATTGCTATGATAGACCTAGCCTTATAGCCTGTTTATATATTGCTATGACAGGCCTAGCCTTATAGCCTGTTTATATATTGCTATGACACACCTAGCCTTATAGCCTGTTTCTATAATGATATGATAGACCTAGCCTTATAGCCTGTTTCTATATTGCTATGACAGACCTAGCCTTATTGCCTGTTTCTATATTGCTATGACAGACCTAGCCTTATAGCCTGTTTATATATTGCTAAGACAGACCTAGCCTTATAGCCTGTTTCTATATTGCTATGACAGACATAGCCATATAGCCTGTTTCTATAATGATATGACAGACCCAGCCTTATAGCATGTTTCTATATTGCTATGATAGACCTATCCTTATAGCCTGTTTATATACTGCTATGATAGACCTAGCCTTATAGCCTGTTTCTATATTGCTATGATAGACCTAGCCTTATAGCATGTTTCTATATTGCTATGATAGACCTCGCCTTATAGCCTGTTTCTATATTGCTATGATAGACCTCGCCTTATAGCATGTTTCTATATTGCTATGATAGACCTCGCTTTATAGCATGTTTCTATATTGCTATGATAGACCTAGCCTTATAGCCTGTTTCTATATTGCTATGATAGACCTCGCCTTATATCATGTTTCTATATTTCTATGATAGACCTAGCCTTATAGCCTGTTTCTATATTGATATGATAGACCTCGCCTTATAGCATGTTTCTATATTGCTATGATAGACCTCGCTTTATAGCATGTTTCTATATTGCTAGGATTCAGTAGGGATTGGATGTTTGCTAGAATCGTTTTAACAAATGTTCATTAGGCAATCTTTTACTCGGGTGAAAACCGGGCGAAGCCGGGTACATTCGCTAGTCCTATATAAAACAACAACCATTTATTTGCACATTTAAATATAAAGAAACCCAATAGTACCGACGCTCTTATTATATAAACTTATTCTTCAATACTTAATTTTATCTCTCTCTGCATTAGGAGTTTTGAAATATTAAATACATATATCTAAATAACATCATTCTCTCTTGTCTAACTGTGGAAATATGCAATACAAATGCCTTATTGTTCGGTATATCAGGTTTACGAAAAAAGAGACAGTGTGAGGTAATTCTAAATTAATTTACCAATATAATTTTAGTAAAATTGTAACTTTTAGATGTTTTTATAAGAATAGATTATATTACAACTTTGTGTAACAATTTCAATATTTTGAGCGATTTAGAGCGATGTATTCTGAATATATTCTTAATATGTAAAATTGGTATTCACTTCAAATTTTCTTTTTCCATTTGTAAAATCATACTTTATTTTGAATAAATAAAATTATAATTATATAAATACATATATATTATATAATAAATATATAAATATATATATTATATAATAAATATTTCGAGTTACTCTACGTTTCACTTTTTAAAGCAAATCATGATTACGGTGTTGGGGCCGGATTTTGTGAATTAGTTCCAGGGAGATATTTATTTACTTATACCGTTATAACTTGTAAATTATAGAGCCATTCATAACATCCGACTCCATAAAAAACACTAACAATCCACCGCTGCAGCTACATGAAGGTGCGCGTTTGACTCGTTTGTTTGCATGGAAAAAAATATTGAGATTGAAACTTCTTCATTACACCATTTTTATATGGTTATATAAGGTTGAATATAAACTAAACACATAAATATCAATAGATGGAAAATTTGCCGGGAGGAAATTAATCCATAGAAGCAATGGGCGCTTCACCCGTCAAAATAAATGTCAGAATCTGACGCCATCTATTGACCGTCGCCGCAACTAGAGGCATCGGGTCAGTGGCAAAGCCACAACACCAACTTTGGCAAACTGATAAGCGTCCATCTAGAGATCATGGTTTCAGGCTAATGGCCGTCGTCATTCTAGGGCGGACTTTATTCCA
Organism: Cordylochernes scorpioides; assembly: GCA_030710605.1. Lineage (NCBI taxonomy): Eukaryota > Metazoa > Arthropoda > Arachnida > Pseudoscorpiones > Chernetidae > Cordylochernes > Cordylochernes scorpioides. Next base: position 5,974,471 of record CP092877.1, on the reverse strand, counting down.
TGAGATCCACACGGGATCTAATGGAATCCTCACAATCTACCAAAGAGGTGTTTTACTGGCAATGTGGCTGGGCCAAATCTATTGGCAAAACATAGCAGCCGCTAGTTGCGGCGACGGTCAATAGATGACGTCAGATTCTGACGTTTATTTTGACGGGAGAAGCGCTCATTGCTTCTATAAATATCAATATATATAAGATTAAATAAGGACAAATATATAAATAAATGCAAAATATAAAATTGATAAATATACATACATATAAAATATATACAGTCTTCATTGGTGACGCCCACCGCGGGAAAGATTCCGCTTCCGGTAAACTGCAAGTGTTCTCTCCCACAGGTTGGCGTTACCCACCTCAAGTCCAAGATGGTACTTGTAGATGGTAGCCTTCGCCACGCTGGTCAGCTTCATTGCCTCGGGATTGAAAAATAGAAAGGTTAGGCTCTCGAAATATTACGTTTCTTTTGTTCTGAGAACATTTTTATCGAATCCAAAATGTGCTCTATTATTGAATAAATCCAAATGATCGCGATATTTTCCTCAACCACTACAAATATAGTTCGAGGTAGTTGGGTCGAGAGAGTATTTATAAACTAAATACGATCACATTGAAATCTGAAACAAAAGATTATTTCACATACCGAGGTAAGAATCTGTGTTCCATATTCTTAAAATATTTAATGAATTATAACGTTCTATAAAATATATTTTGTGTTTGACGTCTGAAAATGGATTCTTAACTTCCACATAAGGTTGCAATATAAATACTTTAAAATACGCAATTCTCTACCTCGTTAACTTCTATTTATAAGGCAATTTAAGATGTCACTGAATATCAGAAAACTAATATAATCTTTACCGAGAAAACTACAAAAATCTATTAAAATAAGAACATCTGAAGGCATTTTTCCCTGAAAGTGATCCATCATAATCATTTGCTGGGAGAGAAAAAGTTCTTTGTTTGAATGGCGAGCTGTAAAAACATTAATCTCATAGACGCCTGCATTTCTTTATAGTTTATAGAGAGTTGAAATTATCTTCAAAATTACGCGAATGTATTTTTCTCTTGAATTTGAATGATGTTCGAATTAAACAGACATATATTGTCTATTTCTAAACGGTAAAATCTTCCCAATTACATGCGTGGTAAGGACGAAATATTCGGGAGATGAGTTTCTTTCAACACTTTATTAGGACATCAAGCTTTCGGGCACAGCGTGGCCCATCTACAGGATCAAATGTATAAGAAAAATGATACACTATATACACGAAGAATAAATCTGCATATGTATTATTAGAAAGTAGTTGTAAAATTTTTAAAATAATCGGTAATACTTAGAATTTTTTGTTTAAAAAGAATATCGAGACATAAGCAAATTAATAAAATTTGTTAAGAAGAATAATATACGAATATTACAAGGTATTAAGATAAAAGCGTAATAAGACTAAAAGGACGTTCCTACGGTTCGACGGAAACTGTGATAAAATTATGAGTATTTATAAGGTAAAACAGTTTGAAAAGGATATTAAAATAAATGAACAAAACAGGGAATTCATGGCGTACATCGATGGCTATTTATGTAATAAGCTTATATACGGCTCAGGTACATCAACATGTCTGTTTATACTATTATATCTCAGAGATAGCAAGGCCTCGACAACCAATCTTTTGTGTTTATGTGGTATGTTAGAATAATGTGATCTTGGATCAGTTGTGTTGAAACTATGTCCTGTCTGTGATATGTGCTGGACAATAAGTGATTTCGGATCGTTATGTCTGATGTTTCTGTCGTGTTCCTGTATTCTGTCTTTAATGTAACGGCCAGTTTCACCTACATAAACACTGTCGCAATCGTTGCATTTTATGGAATAAACAGCATTGTTTCTTTGAAGAGTGTTCCGAGGTGTGTTGTCTTTAGTAATAGGGTTCCTTAAGATAGTGCCTATACTAGGGGTGTTGGAAAAGTAAGTGCGGATGCCGAAGTTCTTTAGTTCTCTAGCTATTTTTATGCTTTGCCCAAACTCATTGCACTTATCAAAATCAGTCTTTGCCATAGTATTTTCAAATTCAACTAAGCTTACTTCAAACAGACCAAAGGCACCCCTATGGGTAGCCCATTATCCTCTCCCCTTTCAGAAATAGTGATGCGCAAGATAGATAAACGTATAGTTAATATCTTCCCAGACGACATTTTAATCTGGTCTAGATACATAGATGACGTCTTTGCTATAATCAAAATTAACGCCTTTAATGATATACTCAACACATTGAATAATTTCTATCAAGACATAGACTTTACTTCCGAGACTGAAACATGTGACTCTTTGGCATTTTTGGACATACGCATAACAAAAACACGCAATAGATATAATACTGAAGTCTATTATAAACCCACCTTTCACCCAATGTATATAAACTTCTCATCTTTCTGCCCATTAAGCCATAAAATCAATACGGTAAGAACCTTGTCCAAGAGAATATATACCCACTGTAACACTGAGGAGTCAAAGCAAAGGGAAACAAATAACATAATTTCAAATTTAATGTCCTCTGGTTATCCTAAAAACTTTATTTTAAGGCATTTCCATAACCCATCCCGCACCAAGATATATGACAACTATAAATCCATCTGCACAATACCATATTCCTTGCAAAGCATAAAAATAGCTAGAGAACTAAAGAACTTCGGCATCCGCACTTACTTTTCCAACACCCCTAGTATAGGCACTATCTTAAGGAACCCTATTACTAAAGACAACACACCTCGGAACACTCTTCAAAGAAACAATGCTGTTTATTCCATAAAATGCAACGATTGCGACAGTGTTTATGTAGGTGAAACTGGCCGTTACATTAAAGACAGAATAATGGAACACGACAGAAACATCAGACATAACGATCCGAAATCACTTATTGTCCAGCACATATCACAGACAGGACATAGTTTCAACACAACTGATCCAAGATCACATTATTCTAACATACCACATAAACACAAAAGATTGGTTGTCGAGGCCTTGCTATCTCTGAGATATAATAGTATAAACAGACATATTGATGTACCTGAGCCGTATATAAGCTTATTACCTAAATAGCCATCGATGTACGCCATGAATTCCCTGTTTTGTTCATTTATTTTAATATCCTTTTCAAACTGTTTTACCTTATAAATACTCATAATTTTATCACAGTTTCCGTCGAACCGTAGGAACGTCCTTTTAGTCTTATTACGCTTTTATCTTAATACCTTGTAATATTCGTATATTATTCTTCTTAACAAATTTTATTAATTTGCTTATGTCTCGATATTCTTTTTAAACAAAAAAATTCTAAGTATTACCGATTATTTTAAAAATTTTACAACTAATTTCTAATAATACATATGCAGATTTATTCTTCGTGTATATAGTGTATCATTTTTCTTATACATTTGATCCTGTAGATGGGCCACGCTGTGCCCGAAAGCTTGATGTCCTAATAAAGTGTTGAAAGAAACTCATCTCCCGAATATTTCGTCCTTACCACGCATATATTGTCTATATTTATTGTCACTTATATGAAAAGAGGAATCGCCCTCATCCTCTTTATTGATATAGATATACTAGCCGAATGACCCGGGCAACGCCCGTGTTTTACCCGATTGAATGTTTTTATTCAAATACTATTTGTTACAATTATAAATTGGCGCCTTTAATAAATGCATATATTAGTTAATACCTATAGCCTATGTGCTTTATCTGTCTATGTACTGTTGGCTTCCGTAGGCGTCTCTTACTGGGAAAAAGAAAGAGAGGATTCCATTTAGTTATTAACTAATATATGCATTTATTTAAGGAGCGACCCGCTCCAACACAATAGTTACAAAAACGAAAAAGCGAGTGGGGGGCATGAACAGGGCAAAGGTGGCGTGATCGTAGCCAACCAATAGGAGGGCGCCATTCCAAAAAAAAAAAAAGCAAACGGTGACAGAGATGATAAATGATTAGGAGATGAAGAATGACGCTCGAAACTGTATAGATATATGCTATTTGAGATATCTCTTTTTAATTTTATTTATTCATATATATATTACGTTTTTCTCGTATAGTAATATTTAAGGTTTTTTCATTTACAGAGGTTAAATATTTGAAATATGGTGAGATATTATTAAGTTGTGCAGAGAAAATATCAAAATGGCTAAAAGCTTTTCTATTATCAGTTGAAATATATTTTTGTAGAGATTCAATATCCCTTGGAAAAATATGTCTATAAAATGTGTAAATGTGTAATTGCAGTCCATGCTAGGGGAATAAGATTTACTCTGCGAACTTCTAAACATTGATGCCAGTTCCAGTTCAAAATCACTTTATTAGGTACCGCTCAACAAGGGCAACCTAGTTTATGATAATTGAAACAGTGAATAATATGTGAAGGTTATTCACATATTAAACAAAATGTTAACGCGGGATTCAATCCCGATTCATGACTGTCGGGACTCGAGGGTGTTACCCGCTCGTCCACCGACTTATTACAAATTTTTAAAGATATATGTTTGAATATAATAATTCTACGAAAATGATATTTGTGAAAAATGACCAGTAGTTTTTAGTCCTTGTTCCTCTCCACTGAAAATACTGATTAGATAAAGGCGGTTAATATCGTTCATGGATTCAAGATC
>CP092877.1:5859001-5969710 GCA_030710605.1 Cordylochernes scorpioides | reverse complement strand
TTGAAGTGAATACAAATTTCAAATATACTGTTAAGAATATATTTAGAAAATACACCGTATTCATATCTACAAACAAGATCATTAGTCTGCCTTAGGCGTGATAGGGAAAATTTCAAGAATAATAAATTTAACAGTTGAATATTTTTGTAAACTACTAAATATCTCTAAATATTGCCATTGTTACACAAAATTTTGTAATATAATCTATTACTATATAAATATCTAAAAGTTGCAATTGTACTAAAATGATATCGGTAAATTAATTTAGAATCACCTCATCCAGTTTCTTGTTTCATAAACCTGATATACCGAGCTATAAGGAATTGTATTTCCACAGTTACACAAGAGAGAATTATGTTATTTAGATAAATGTATTTAATATTTCAAAACTCTTAATATATATATAGAGAGAGAATTTAATATTTAAGAATACGTTTTATATAATAAGATCGTTGGTTCTATTGGGTTTCTTGATAATTAAATGTGCTCGTATTGGTTGTAGTTTTATATGATACTAGCGAATGTACTCGGCTTCGCCCTGTTTTCACCCGAGTAAAAGTTTGCCTAACGAACATTTGTTAAAACGATTCTAGCAAACATCCAATCCCTACTGAATCTATACTTGTCAAGATAACTTTATGTTTGATACTCTGCTCCACCTAGCTGTACCACAAGTTGCTGTGTTTGTACAAAAAGGCAGTTTTGATACCTCAAACATAATTTATTAATGATCAAATGTATACAATACATAAAAAATAAAATTAACAATAAAATTATCCCTGCATATATGTCATTTGAATATAACATATGTACAAAACATAGATATACATAGTTGATGGTAGAATAAACATGCTTCTTCACTTGTGATATTAAACAATATTGCAAACAAATTCCAATTGAAAAATAATTTTGTGATTATTAAATATCACCATGAAATGAATTGTATTTGATGATTGATGGTGAACTTTTTCTTAGTAGAGCTTGTAAATATACAACATTTTTTGTTTTCCTATCTGGTGCAAGAACAAATATATTTGATGGTTTTTCCAACTCGTGAACCCAACGTACAGCTGTTCATGTGAGAATCATTGATTTATCAAATTTAATCCGCATACTTGTAATGCCTATTCCTGTGCTTTGTTAATGGTCATTGCAAAGGCTAGTCGTAGAGGAAACTGTAGACGTTTGAATTCAAATAGAGTATCTATTGGTATCATAGGAATGCGTGGTAGTAGTACATGTTCCACTTGATATTTTCCATATAAAATGGTTTCCTCAATTATGTTATCCATTTATTTTTTTTACTGATAGCCTAGTCCCATTGCATAGTCGCGATGGATTTATATTTCGTAGAAGGATGATTGGGGAACCAATTTTCAAAGATAAAATATACGGTGGCATTCCTGGTAGATCCAATGAATTTAAAAATTCTATTGGATAATTAACTGATTGACAACAGTATCTATGGATTTATATGTTGTCTCTTCATCAGGTTTATTTGATTTTGAATTGTGCAGTTTATTAAATTCACATCAATGGCACATCAATTCTACCATTCTATGTAATGATTATTAATTCTTCTGAAATATTTCTGAAGTAGAATATCTGAAAATAAGGATGTTCAAACCTCTCATATTCCTATTATACAAATATACCTATATAAAACGATCAAAACAATATAATTAATTAATAACATTCCGGGAAAATATTTCATATAAGTACAAATATAACAAAATAATTTATTAATTAGGGACATTTTGTGGTAAAATTTCGTTATTCGAACACAGGTTAATATTTATAATAAAGTATCTCATTGCGGTAAAATTAACTGCTAAGATGAACAATAATTGGAAGAGCTGATTGGCTGATTAAATTCCTGCTACATGAGGGAGCCAATTTGTGGATGGATAAACCGTACCTATACATATAAAACAGGCTATAAGGCTAGGTCTATCATAACAATATAGAAACAGGCTATAAGGCTAGGTCTATCATAGCAATATAGAAACAGGCTATAAGGCTAGGTCTATTATTGCAATATAGAAACAGGCTATAAGGCGAGGTCTATCATAGCAATATAGAAACAGGCTATAAGGATAGGTCTATTATAGCAATATATAAACAGGCTATAAGGCTAGACCTATCATAGCAATATAGAAACAGGCTATAAGGATAGGTCTATCATAGCAGTATATAAACAGGCTATAAGGCTAGGTCTATCCTAGCAATGTAGAAACATGCTATAAGGCTAGGTCTATCATAGCAATATAGAAACATGCTATAAGGCTAGGTTTATCATAGCAATATAGAAACATGCTATAAGGCTAGGTCTATCATAGCAATATAGAAACAGGCTATAAGGCTAGGTCTATCATAGCAATATAGAAACAGGCCATAAGGCTAGGTCTATCATAGCAATATAGAAACATGCTATAAGGCTAGGTCTATCATAGCAATATAGAAACAGGCTATAAGGCTAGGTCTGTCATAGCAATATATAAACAGGCTATAAGGCTAGGTCTGTCATAGCAATATATAAACAGGCTATAAGGCTAGGTCTATCATAGCAATATAAAAATAGGCTATAAGGCTAGGTCTATCTTAGCAATATATAAACAGGCTATAAGGCTAGATCTATTATAGCAATATATAAACAGGCTATAAGGCTAGATCTATTATAGCAATATATAAACAGGCTATAAGGCTAGGTCTATCTTAGCAATATATAAACAGGCTATAAGGCTAGATCTATTATAGCAATATATAAACAGGCTATAAGGCTAGATCTATTATAGCAATATATAAACAGGCTATAAGGCTAGATCTATTATAGCAATATATAAACAGGCTATAAGGCTAGGCCTGTCATAGCAATATAGAAACAGGCTATAAGGCTAGGTCTGTAATAGCAATATAGAAACAGGCTATAAGGCTAGGCCTGTCATAGCAATATAGAAACAGGCTATAAGGCTAGGCCTGTCATAGCAATATAGAAACAGGCTATAAGGCTAGGTCTGTCATAGCAATAAATAAACAGGCTATAAGGCTAGGTCTATCATAGCAATATAGAAACAGGCTATAAGGCTAGGTCTGTCATAGCAATATATAAACAGGCTATAAGGATAAGTCTATCTTAGCAATATAGAAACAGGCTATAAGGCTAGGTCTATCATAGCAATATATAAACAGGCAATAAGGATAAGTCTATCTTAGCAATATAGAAACAAGCTATAAGGCTAGGTCTATCTTAGCAATATAGAAACAGGCTATAAGGCTAGGTCTATCATAGCAATATAGAAACAGGCTATAAGGCTAGGTCTGTCATAGCAATATATAAACAGGCTATAAGGCTAGGTCTGTCATAGCAATATAGAAACAGGCTATAAGGCTAGACCTATTATAGCCATATAGAAACAGGCTATAAGGCTAGGTCTGTCATAGCAATATATAAACAGGCTATAAGGCTAGGTCTGTCATAGCAATATAGAAACAGGCTATAAGGCTAGGTCTATCATAGGAATATAGAAACAGGCTATAAGGCTAGGTCTATCATAGCATTATAGAAACAGGATATAAGGCTAGGTTTATCTTAGCAATATAGAAACTTGTAATATGTGATTTGAGTGACGATAAAAGGAAGAAAAGTTGAACGGTCACTATGTAGTATTGGAGTATCTTCCGTATTAATCTACATAATTTCACCTCTCCGTATATTTGAAAGGATTCTAAAATGTTCACTAAGACACATGCCGGGTGTTATTAATATTTAATGGAAATATCTTAACTGGGATTTACAGTTAATTATCAACGATGGGCTTAATTTGCTGGACAGGGAATTGCTAATATCATCCTGCACAGTTCTCTCACTCTAAGTGAATTCCTTACTCGCATCAAGATCTACCTTGCAATACAAGAGTTAGATTGTACTATTCTAACGCTAATAGAGTCCCACAGCTAAATTCTTAATTAATCAACATAGCTATTTCTAAATACTACCGTTCTTATACTCTCAAATCTACATTCTAGTTTAAAAGATAGAGTTAATATTCTATCCCACCTATTTACATACCCTCACGTGCAATTTATTTCAAACGACAGCGCCAGTTAATTTATTCCGCCGATCGCCAATATTCTATCTTAAACGACAGAGTCATTTGTTCTTTTCCACAAAATATCGACCTCCCATATCACAATTAACTGGGCGACACTTCTTAATAGATAATTAAAGTATCGATACTTTTTCCATACAAATATTTCTTTGTTTACAATTATAGAAACATTTCGGTTTCGCGTTTTCTATTCTTTTGGTATTTCTTTGTTTATTGATCAGAACATCACATTCCGTATTATTTTATTCGCTCATATAAAGTGGAGAATCGTAGGTAAGCAATTGATTCTAGAAATAAATAGCTGCGATTATTAAAGAAACGCCAGCCTACCAATGACAAGAGCCTTAAACTAGAAAAGATGTGTGGTGAAATAATGTAGACAATTTGAACATTGCTGATGGCAGAGAACTATCTCTAGAATAATTAACAACATGTCACCACATTGATCTTATTATTCGACGTATATTTTTGGACAGCGTATTGGCGCACATTCGTCCTTAAATCTCATCTTGTTGAGTTGAAAGAAGCACCCAACTTGGCAAGTCGTTAACATATATAGCGAAATCTATAAATTGAATTTATTTAATAATAGAGCATATATTTTGAATTTGATTAATATATGTCTATCTAGAAAAATGCGATATTTTGATAGACTGTTCTATTTTTGAGTAATTCCCTTGATAGGTGCGCTCCTTCGTATTACTGGAACAGTGGAAGGTTGGTGTTTATTTCTGAGGTCGTATATGAATGGCATCGTGGATCTTTAAATAATCTTCATTTCTCTATGAGGATGTCTCTGCTGCTCCAATTGGCATGTGGTTTTTGATGATAGCCTGCTCACATAGCAAGGCAAGTTCCCTATTATAGGTCAGGACCGACTTGTGCTGCTTTACTCGTTCCTACAACGACTTCCAGGTTTCGCTTAAGTAGGAGGGTCGGCATGAACTGTACAAGATTCTATGCACAAGTTTGTTTCTATTTACGTTTTAAAGAGATGGGTTTGGTGTACTGATAGAGAGGATACAAAAGGAAAAATCAAAATTATTCTAAAATTTGAGGACCCACCCCAATCTCCAATTAAATTAATTAACAGTATTACAGGCCACAATGAGAGAAACCAATCCCCCGTGCAGGTTTTGACCATTTACATTCTTAGGCGAAACAAAGAGTCGTTGTAGGAACGAGTTAAACATCACAAGTCGGTCTTACAAAATAAAGGAAAACTTTACTTGCTAGGTGAGCACGTCATCATCGAAAAATTCTCCCCTAATCTGAGCAGCAGCTACATCATATACCACAGCATATCCACAGAACATGAAATATTATTTCTGAAAAGATAATTCTCCATAATTCACAAGAACAGTAGAATAGAAAATTAGATCCACGAGACTTTTTAACCACTCAGCCAAATTACTTTATTATTCATTCACCTATGACCAACCTTTTTGTTCATCTTAAAATCGTGTCCACACTGTAGCCCCATTTGCAGCATTTATACCTAAACATTTGATGAACAATATATTTACTGTGTTTAAATATAAAGTCTAAAAACATTCTATTCCGCTAACATAACAAACCACGACCAGCACAAACCATATTTATTCATATTTCCCTGAGGTGACAAACACCATATGTGACATCCCGTCGAACTCCCCTTCCTCATATGTCCGCGACAACGCCCTTCCCATCGGCAAACAATACTAGTTTGAAATCTTACTTCATTTCCCCTCAATAATGTCTCTCTTCAAATGCTGCCTCTTATTATCGAATCATTCTAATAAATAAAACACCTTTTTAAACTATTTTTATGCCAATTAACATTGTAAAAATTTAGCATATCTTTTGGTTAAAGTTTCAATTTTATATTTTTTATCGTAATTTTAACATATTATTATTTATTTCGATTTAAAACTATAGATTTTATTCAACATATATTCAATTATAAAAACACACTCGTCATTTAATTTTATTATTTAACAAGAGAGAAAGTTTCTACCTTTTACATACACCTTTAAAATAATTGGGCAAAACAACGAAATCTGAAGAACAAAAAAATTATTCTCTCTCTCGGCGGAGTCTTTCCCGCGGTTGGCGCCACCAATGAAGACCTTGTATATATTTATATGTATATTTAGTAATAATTTTTGTCTATTTTTATCTATTTATTCCTTTATTTATCTTTATATAATCCTGTTTATTTATATTTATCTGTATTTAACCTTATATAATCTTATATGGAGTTTGTAATAAATCAGTTTCAATCTCAATCTCTCTCTCTCTCTCTCTTCAGCCCTTTCAAATTTAAAAGGGCCTAGAGAGCATATTATCTTTTGTATAATTTGAAATACTTTTTTTGCATATGTTAACCAAATTTCTTTTATATATCTTCTAAATTTATAATAATCTTACTTCAATATAATGTCCACCTCGACCCAACTCTGAACTTTTAATGTTATTTATGTTTTACTTTATAAAACATCATTTATCCCCCATCTCACTTTTCTAAATATTTTGAAAAAAATATTCAAAATTTAAAGTAACTTCTCACTTATTTTCTACGTTTTTTAACTTTGAATTTTCATATTTATTATACACATCTCTCATAAAAAGGAGATTATATTTTAAATTTTCATTAATGGGCATAATTTTCAGACATCTCATGCTACATCTTCTTAGTTAAAAATGTTTCCCTCTTTACTTCAATAACAGCATGTTTCCTCGCAATTTTATCATCTTTCTCCTCGATAAAAAACACGTCTTACCATTCCTGCTATTCGATTTTTCTTGCATCAACTTATCATTTTTTAGATCAACCAACGATTCCCTTTAGCGCTTTAATTTTATTTTTGCTAGACTCTCAGTATTGCTTCATTATACCTATTCCCTACCTTGAACCTTAAGCTCTGAAAGGAAATGTAATTTATTTTCATTCGACCTCAAACATCTATTTTTTTAATCGATCGTAAAGGTCCAATTTTCTTTATTTGACTCGACCCCAAAGGTTTATTTTTTCATGTATGCACATGAAATTGTGAAAATTTGGCAGTTTATAAAGATTCCATTTGATACCCTGTGGTTCTCATGAAATAAAGCCCTAAATGAAAAGGGCCATAGCCTGAAACCATGGTCCCCAGGTGGGCGCTTCTCCGTTTTCCAAAGCTGGTGTTGTGGCTTTATCTCCGAACCGTGTCCGCAAGATTCCGGATACGGTCAATAGATGACGCTTAATTTTAGCGTCTATTTATACGGGAGAAGCGACCTTTTTGATAGTTATTATGTTAGCCGTGTTATTTACCCGCTTATTGGTTCTTGTTTGTTAACCATGCTAAAGATACACACAGATAAACAATATTTCCTTTTTGCTTTAAAAGAATGGGATTTCTTTCCCGCATCTGTGCGATCTATGAATGTTTCATGATTTATAATATGTATACAAGTTGCAATATCTAGAACAGTAGATATGAAATACATTACCGCTAATATACTTTTCTTTGATCAATATTTCTTCTTCAAACCCGATATGTTGACACCCATGAACACTCTGTAGGATAAAACATCTATCGACAAGATACATTCAAATAAACCCCAAGTTTCTCATCTAATTATTTGGTTCTCATTCACACAGGAATATGGGCGTCTATTCACGGAGAAAGTTGAATAAACAAATTATAATCCAATCTATATAAGCCAATTTATTATTAATTAAAATAAAATAATATATACACTAATTAGGCGCGTGTCCTGTTAGCTCAAAGAGTATTTAAGTTGGAAGAGCACGGACTATCTGAATAAGTAACAACTGAATCAATTTTACTTCATAATATTGCTTGGTTATCAGCCAACTACAAACGCGGTTCAAGCTGGCTTCGAGCAGTGGAGTGTCTTAACGGTAGGCGGTGTCGAAGAGGCTTCTTTAAAAAGAAAGGAAAGGGAATTAATGTTAAATGTGCATAAAGGTATAAAATATCATAAACCCTATTGAATAAGCATTCTCTAATCGCTCAAATGGGCATTTTATTTGCCATAATATAATCTACTCTTATAATTTCAATTGCCATCTATCGATGAAATTTGTAACAATTTAACTTACTGACAACGTGTTTCTTTTCAATAATAACACCAAATATATCTACAGACCTTACCGTAATGATATAAGTTATTGAATGAGCCAACCCCTCTCATTCAATAACTTATATCATTGCAGTAAGGTCTGAAGAGATAATATTTGATGTTTTTTTTTTTTTTGCTTATCCCTAGTACACGTGGTACAGGCCATGATAATCATGGTGGGTAGTTAGCGACTGCTTTTACTGTAAGTGCACCACATGTCTACACATGTGAAAAGCAGTTCGACTTTGCACTTACTAATGCCAGAGCCCCGTTTGGTAATTTGCACTCGCTGGTGGGGTTGGACTTTTGCAAGAATCGGGGGCCATTGGAGCATTTTTTTTCTTTAAACAGAAAAAAGTGTCCAATGCGGGTTCGAACCCGGGTCCTAGTGGTCGAAAACCAAACGGTTTAACCAGCCTTCCATGATGTTATTATTGAAAATAAACACATTGTTACAAATAATATACTCTTTTTGAAATTAGAGCAATCCATAAATAAATATTTAAATAAAAAGGCATATATTGGATCAAATTAATTTATTTTACCAATATTTCAGTTAACTGAACGCCAACCTTTATCAAGGTATTATAACATTTTAAAGTGTGTCAACAACAAACTCAGTTCCACATAACGTCAATAAAATTAAGTTTTTAAATAATTTTTTGCTTATATTTAATGGGGAGGAAAAAAAAAAGAGATATATATTAATATTATAGACAAAAATATTTTTTTTGTAAAATAAGGGTTTGAATATTTTGAATATTAACAATAACTCCTATTTTATATTTACAATTATTTGTACTATGTGTAGTATTTATTTTATTTTTATATAAAAAATCTTTTTACACATAGTACAAATAATTGTAAATATAAAATAGGCGTTATTGTTAATATTCAAAATATTCACACCCTCATTTTACAAAAAATATTTTTGTCCATAATATTAATTTATATATCAATTTTTTTCACCCATTGAATATAAGCAAAAATATTTTTAAAACCTAATTCTATTGACGTTATGTGGCGCTGAGTTTGTTGTTGACACACTTTAAGATGTTATAATACCTTGATAAAGGTTGGCGTTCAGCCAACTGAAATATTGGTAAAATAAATTAGTTTGATCCAATATATGTTTTTTATTTAAATAATCTACTTTATTTCATTAGAGAGAAAAGGTTATATAGCTGGTTAAGAAAGCTAAACGCTCACCTTTAATTCTCAATTGAAGATAAAAATCTCAGCTTTATATTAACTTCCAAACAACGACCATAATTTGCTATTACTTGATACCATTCAAATAACCACGCTGTGAATGTAAATTCGGCTCCTGTTGAAGATGAAATAAGTTAAAGATTCTCCAATATATAAATTAAAATTGTTGCAGTTTTGCCCTTTCTTTTAAATATTTACATTTTTATTTCTTAAATTCAGACATCTCCCCACAATGTCTATATACCTTAATATATCAAATTTATTTAAAAACTACAAAATTACACAAATTTGAATAATGAATAGATATAAATTTATATAAAAACTAAGTAGTTCTAAAGTTTAAAAGTCAAAACCCCTATTAATGATAAGTTCAGTTTAAAAAGGCATTCAGAAAGAATGTAAAAACAAAAAATCAACACTAGGAACCTGGACAGACAGCAATACAAATTCACATTGCAATCTTTCTTATCTCCCAGACGAACAGGCAAGAAAAAAAGCCGAAGTTGAAGAGCCCGGACAATTAAAGAAGCAGGTGACAGTTTCGAGACAATAACTTGGCAGTTTTTTACCCCGATCAATTTCGCAGTTATTGGTTTTCAATGGTCGATATTAATTTTAATAATTTGGCAAATCGTAGGCTGACAAAGTGACAATTTGCGGTGCGAGCTATTGTTTGGCTGATGCCAATAGTTGTGTAAATATTTATTGTTAGCTGATTTATTAGGCCTGGCCACCACCAATCTACCTAATTGCCGACCCTATTAATGTGGTGGTATGGGGCGAAGTGGTATGATTCATTGCTCTCTCGTTACCAATACCATTTTTTGGCGATATTCATTATTTTAATTGTACCTCTGATCGTTATCCCCGCCCTGGATAGATCTCCAAAATTTATATATTTCACAATAGGCTTACCATTTTATATGTTTGCTATCTTCGGGATTTTTACATGATATGTAATTTTCAACTATTGAATATACGTGTGTTTGGATATGAAAGAAATATTTTCATCAATTCAATATTTTACTATAATTCCCTAATTGGTAATACGAAGGTAACCACTCCATTAATTTACATAACTTTATACACTGAATTGTATAGTGTTTTTCTCCTGTAGAAGGGCTTCCATACCCCAAAACTAGAGAGAGATTTGTGAATTTAAAAATATTTAAAGAAACCTATCCCTGGAGGCTTGATATTTCCACATTAATACTGTAATGTAAAACCCGTAAATTTACAAGAAATTAAACTATTAAGCGCGATAATAAAACCTTTATACTGTCCGTGCTGCGATTATAGAAAATATTGGGGAGGGCCTTGTTTATCAGCCTCCCAGCGCCAGTTTTATCAACCATGCCGCTTCAAAGAGATCTGTATACTCGACTCTATAGGGGATCTTGGTTATGATATTCAAGCAAATTTTGGTTATAGTTAATTGAGTAATTATGATCCGGTATTTACTTCATTTCCGCACACACACCCAGGGTAGATATATATATTCTGCAATAACATCACATACTATCTTGGCAACAAGACGAATAACCAAGTAAATTGGTTTGGATAGTAAAGTGGTAAAGAATTCACTACTGATAGGCCGTGGCCTACCAATGAATATTATTCGCTCGTTGCAGTGAGGATTATAGATTTTCAACATTCAAACTAGACGTACAATTAATTATATTAAAAAGATATTTAGTCAGTGGTGTTAAATAGTGAATACTGAAAATACAATGATGATTCTTGATAATGTTCACAAGAAAGTGATGATAAATATTTGCAGTTTTCTTTAGCCAGGGAAGCCTCTCCGGCTTGGGCTAATCCCCCTCCAGACAATGACCTATTTGCTGAATATGAAGATATTATTTCAAATCCTGGAGTTTGATCAGCATCGTTCTTGAAAAAATATATGTCTCTCGCGTGTAGACTTTCAAACACTTTATCTTATAAGGTTTTCCCAAAATTTCGTATTTTCTTAAAATCTTGTTTTATTATTACTTGGCGAATAATACTATTACATCGAATACATAATAATACATAATACAATTACTTTATACATAATACAAAGACATTATACATATCTGCGAATAACATTGGTATTTCAATTTTCGCATGTGTTTACTAACTTTTGGGACAACCTTATAAAATATTTTCTATGAAAAAAAATATATATAATAATACAAGCCTTAAAGGTTGATAACTTTTAACAAGAGTATTTTAGAGCTTTTCATAATACCTTTCAGATCAACCGTAGAAAATTTATCCACCGCCAATGTTCGAACTTTATTAGTTGTTTTTAGAATGTCGATAAATTAACATTAAGTTTAAAAGATGCGAATTATATGAACATTACCCTTCAAGTTACGTTAACTGTATCGATATATTCTTGTGTATAATTGTCATTATATTAAAATAAAACCTGAACGCAAAATATTCGAAATAAACAGACTTCATTTTATGTAAAAGAATAAAGCCCTGGACCGATCCTCCTTTAAAACAGCTTGAAGTGAAATGGCAAATTACAAAATCGCCACATGATAGTCAAATTTATATTACTTAGATATTTCAGCCCAAATTCTGCAACAATATTTTTTTCATGAACCAAACATTTAAGGTAAAATATCAAAATAATTTTATTTTTGCTAAGACAGAACCTTATCTCTTCAGCCGAGAATCTCCCTTCGATAATTCAACTCTATAAAGTGATTGGATGTGATTTCATAGTTGCCTTTCTAATGTACTAATCACGAAGATGCGGTAAATTTATTTTATTCAGAAAATTTGAAAATACAAATCTCTCTAAAATTTATATATATATATATTTGATTGAGAGAAATTCAAAAAACTCACATTCAGAATACTAATAAATTAAGATACCTCCATGACTGCTATCCCCGGACACTTTATTTTTCAGTTTATCATGACTGCTATCTACCCAGAAACAATACTTTAGATATTCTATAGAGGTTCCAGGTCAGAATAAGGTGATAAAAAAACAACAATTTTGGCCTTTGAATTATTAAAATATATTAAAATTTAATAAAAAATTATAATATTTAGTGTTCGAAAAAAAATTGTTATACACTTATAGGTTGTTATATCTTACATAAAAATATAAATATATGGGATATCATACTGAATATAAATATAAGTTGTATATTTGAAAATATTTTCCGGTAATAAATTAAATGCAAACATAATATTGTAGCGTATAGAAATCAAGTCTTTGTATATCTTAATATGTGAAAGTATTTATTGATGACGTCAGCACTAGTCGACAATTATCAACTAACCAACAAAACTATTTTACACAAATAAATTTACTGGCAATGTGTTTCTTTTTAAATCTCTACAGACCTTACTGCAATGATATGATTTAATGAATGAGAGGGCTTGGCTCATCAGTAGTGAACCCTCTCAGCGGTTTCGCCAAATTAATCTCTAGACCGCTCTACTATTGTATTGGACTGGTTTTGTTATATACCCTGCATTTTCTATGGAAGGCAGCTAAATGGTGTTTAATGAACTATGGACATAAGCTTATAGGTCTGTAGAGGTACATACATATAAATTTCAAGGTATTGCATCGAGCAAAGCTCTTCCGCGCAAAACATGTTTTCATAACCATTATATATTAGTAAATTAAATTTTATTGCCCTCTATCGTTAAAATTTTACACAAATAAATTTACTGGCAATGCGTTTCTTTTTAAATCTCTACAGACCTATAAGCTTATGTCCATAGTTCACTAAACACCATTTAGCTGCCTTCCATAGAAAATGCAGGGTATATAACAAAACCAGTCCAATACAATAGTAGAGCGGTCTAGAGATTAATTTGGCGAAACCGCTGAGAGGGTTCACTACTGATGAGCCAAGCCCTCTCATTCATTAAATCATATCATTGCAGTAAGGTCTGTAGAGATTAAAAAAAAAAAAAATTAAAAAGAAACGCATTGCCAGTAAATTTATTTGTGTAAAATTTTAACGATAGAGGGCAATAAAATTTAATTTACTAATATATAATGGTTATGAAAACATGTTTTGCGCGGAAGAGCTTTGCTCGATGCAATACCTTGAAATTTATATGTATGTACCTCTACAGACCTATAAGCTTATGTCCATAGTTCACTAAACACCATTTAGCTGCCTTCCATAGAAAATGCAGGGTATATAACAAAACCAGTCCAATACAATAGTAGAGCGGTCTAGAGATTAATTTGGCGAAACCGCTGAGAGGGTTCACTACTGATGAGCCAAGCCCTCTCATTCATTAAATCATATCATTGCAGTAAGGTCTGTAGAGATTTAAAAAGAAACGCATTGCCAGTAAATTTATTTGTGTAAAATTTTAACGATAGAGGGCAATAAAATTTAATTTACCAACAAAACTATATACAACTAGAGAATATTGAACAACCAAGCTAAAGATAATTTATGGTGATTTTACAAATACATAGTAAGATCATATATAAACGTATTTCCCTAATTTATAATATTATAAAATAAATAAAGTTTCCAGGGCTAAGTTTCGGACTGACAAGTCTGAAAGCTTGTGTGAAAATAAATATTTGAACAAGAAACTTAATCCTGGAAGCTTTATTTATTTTATAAGCGTAATATTATGTTGAGTATTTTCTCATTGATTAATTAAATTAAATAATAAAATATAAATTATTCCTTCGCCACAATATAAATTATCAAATTAGCGTACAATCTGGCAGGCGGACCAGATAGTTGTGCCAGAGGGACGTTAAGGTGATGGCCGCCCCAGCTGCCGTCCTTTCTGCACATTTCTCAAGGAGCTGTTCCTACAATGGCCTGATTAACTGACCACATTACCTACTGGCGCTCCCCTAAACATGCCTTTACAAGCAGGTAGCAGGCTTTATAATTCTTTAATATGCACATTTCACACCTTTTCGTGAAGCGGAGGTTTTTGGGAAATGGCAAAATGTATATTGTCACGCTTGTGAATTTTATAATTAATTTTTTCTTTTTTTTTCACTTATTTTTGTATATTTTTGAAAAGGCGCTGAATTTGTTGTTGACACAATTTAAAATGTCATAATACCTTGATTCAGTTGGCGTTTACCCAACTGAAATATTGGTAAAATAAATGATATTTTGATCCAGTATATGCCTTTTTATTTAAATTATTTTGTATATTAATTTAAAAATTCATTTTTTGTTATCATCATCACATGCCATGTATTTTCATTTAAATAAACGATAATAAACAACAACAACAATGTAATTTGCATCTTCATTATTATAAAACAACAAAAAATTGAATTAACAAGGTAAAAATATATTTTAACATTACAACATTTTAAAATTTAACTCAAAAACGTTAAAATATATTTATTAAAAGTGCTCTAAAATATTAATTAAAAGGAAATCATTCAAATGACCCTGTGGCGACCACACTTTGCTTCAGCGAGCGCGAACTGGGGCCACATATCACGCAACCATTCCACAACCCGTTTGGAAATACATATAAAACATTCAACGAATTAAGATAATCAAATAAACAAACGATATTATCCTCAATTGAAAATTCACCAGGAAATCATAGGAAACATATCATGACTAATTTAGTGAATGACTATAAATTCCATAAGCCAATATAAACTTGGATAATATTAAACACAACAATCCATAAGAAATTACATGAAGGAAATGGCATATTCCTGACCAGTTAGTATTGAAAACCAGGAAATAATGGATAATATTTCTGTTATGGTGTTATAAAAGATTCAGAATGGTGACATTAAAATTTAATACAAATGAAACATACCAAAGTTTCTTTCAACAAAGTATTCCAAAGTATATTTAACCCAATTTTTATAACACTCAATTTGTTATAATTCGTGGCTAATTCAAAAGAATTTTAAATAATCCAAGTAGCGGCAGATTTGATATTTTATTTGGCTATGATGACCACAAACTTCAAGATATCTATTGTTGGATTGTCCAAGTTTTTCAGACTTCAAAATATCATAATAGGATCTGACTTTAGCAGACTCCAGCAAAGTCTCTTATATTAAATTTAACTATTTTATAAATATATTCTAGAATTATGAAATGAACTAATAGTTATTTTCTTTGTTCTATCTGGTGTAATTATTTTAATCTACGCTGTTTATTGTCTTGTGTGCAAATATTTCTAAACTTTCTTATACAAATTTTCTCAAGCAAAATTGAAAGAAAATAACCTTTAACATATCATAACTTTAATGTAGCGAATATATTTAAGACTATGAAACTTGTTTGCTCGTAATTGGTCGTAAGTGTGCCTTTCAGGACATAGCGCTTTAAGTGTGTTAAAATAATGGAAGAATATGAAATTATCAACTACCCATTTCATTGTGTACACTTCCAATATAAATATTCTAAGAATTAGCCGAGTGATACGGGCAACGCTCCGGATTCACTTAAAGGGCCAGTGAAGACACATTACGAGCATTGAGAATGGCTTAAAAATTCCCATGGGTATATTTTAATTTATGAAAATTCGAAACTATTATAGACGCGTATGAACCCTCCCAGCGGTTTCGCCAGTTTAATCTACCATACCGCTATATCACCACTGATGAGCCAGGCCCTCCCATTAATTTTTCCATTGCAGTAAGGACAGTAGAAATTGTTTAATTTTGAAAAGAATTATACGCGACTATAATAGTTTCGAATTTTCATAACAGATGGCGCGCTAATGTATCATAAATTTAATTTAGTAGAAGCAGCATTTAAAGTAAGGTTAAGTAAAAATAATTTCTAAGCAAAGTATAAACATTCGGGCAGATATGACCACGGATAAATCCTGTCCATCCAGAGTATATCCCCAAAAAGAATTTCTACAAAGAAATAATTCTGATTATGAGCAGTAAAGCGATTAACAATTGAATTAGAAACACGAATTATCTACCATTGAAAATCGATATAATTCTATAATGCAAACCCCACTATTTTAAAAACAAAGCAATTTGCGAGAGAGAGGGAGAGAAGATGATAGATATATAAGGTAAAATATGAAATCAGAATATTTATGATCGGAAATTTAAATTAATCAAAATAAAACTAAAACTACTATTATACAAAAAAATAAAAATAAGTGTGACACATCAGATAAAAAATAATATCTTTACGATGAGGAAGTACCTGGACCATCATTGGATGAAATAAGGGCGTGAATCACGGAAGATATGTCATTGTACACTTTCAACGACTTCCTGGTAACGTCCTACATCTTTAAGCCTCGTTCTTAAACGTTGTTGGACTTCTATATATCAATCTCTGCTATTTAGCTCAACTCTTATTCTATTACACAGTTTAATTTATTATCTTCAGTTTGTACAGAGTACATTACATATGGTGATATATTGACACATGCCAATCATGCTTATAATTATTTACAGAGGTGTTTCTATTATACAACACAACTGTCTTGTTATATTATACACCAAAATGGGGTTTTTGGTTACCATAAATATATTTAGATAAGAACACATTAAAATAATACCAAATATTAATATAGATGGAAATTATATATAAAGTAGGTTGAAATATAACCAAACCCAATTAAATTTAATTTTCAATATCAAACAAACAGATTATAACTGATCAGAAGTTAGATAAATTTTAAATTCGCAATTATAGTTTTTGAAGCGAGTAAAATGTGAACTAGAGCATGTTTAATTTAGCAAGTTACTGGAGGAAACTACTTCAAATACCACAAAGAGGGGTTCTTGATTATCTTCAATTACATCCGTGTTTTTGAAAACTTGCTCAAATTTATGGCACAATTTTTAGAAAACAAGGTAATTTTGTGGGCCCACACTTTCCTAATTACCCTGGTAAATAACGTTTGTCTCTCTTCTTCCTTATCATTCCCGAATACATGGACGTTTAATCCGTAAATATTTATCTCGCATTTCTAATGGCTGTTAAACTTAATATTACTTAATTGCACCATTTATATGCCTTATGTGTTTCTAGGAGTTTGTTTATTGAATTTATTTTATTGTTAGATTCTAAATTTGATTCAGCACATTGAACTACTGCATTGTCTCGATCGCAGTAGGAAACATTTCCCCCAATTTATTTTTATAAAAATATGTTTCTCTTTTTGTTTCTATCATTTTATAAATACATCTGACGTTGTTTTATTCCTCTATTAGCGGTTGTTGAGGTGTTTGGATTGCTCTGAATATATATCATTTTATAAAACTATTTTAGAGGCGTAATATTCTTTTTAAAATAAAACAATTTCTACTGTCCTTACTGCGATGGAAAAATTAAAGAGAGGGCCTGGCTCATTTTTCCATCGCAGTAAGGACAGTAGAAATTGTTTTATTTTAAAAATAATATTACGCCTCTAAAATAGTTTTATAATTTGATAACAGATGGCGCTCTAGTACATCATATATCATTTTGTTTCCTGCCAAGCTCAAAAGCATAACTTTGAAATACCTTTATCTGTAGCTTCTATTTGAAATAATACAGGGCTTGAAATATATTGCTTTATAAGATACGATAAAAATATCTATAGTATCCAGAATTGTATGTCTAATAACAGATAAATGATCATTCATTTGACATGTACTGAATATACATAAAATCATTCACATCGTTTAACGAAAGGAGATCGTGTCCTTTACTATAATAATAATATTGTCAAGAAACTCCATCTAGATGGGATACCTGTCAATCATCCCTGGACCCCGGGGGGACCACAGGTGTGAGGGGTTCTCGGAAGCTGATCTGTAAATAAGGAAAACGGGACGGTGGCTGAGGCGGCGCATTAGGATTATCTTTAACTTGGGGTAAGTTGTACTCTCTCCCTATAAATACCCTTATAATAAATTAATTATTCCCAAATTTGCCCTTGCTTTATTTATCGACAATATATACTCTTATATGTATCCTCAGAGGCATCTCTCCCTTTAATTGTGCATCAGAAAGATGGCACTATGCATCACCCTCTACTAGTGATGCTAAACAATGAGCCAAAACACCAGTTTTGGCAAATTCAGACAAAAAGCCAACCCGTATACTATGGTTTCGGGCTATTGCCCTCATCAGTACAGGAGCGGTTTCAATTTCATAACATTTTACGATAGGAGTATTTTTATCGGCCGAATTTACCAAACAGGTGTATAAGATGGTTAAGTAGCAAGGACCGATTTTCAGGCAAGAATACAACATAAAGTTGCGGGATGATGATATTCATCACCAAAAAAGGCACCTCAACCTTTAATTGTGCATCAGGGAGAATAATTATGCATTACCTTAGTAAAAATAACTACTAGTGATGGCAAAGAATGATAAACAAGTTTTGGCAAATTTAGACAAAAGGTCAATCTATATTCCATGATTGGGAATTTGGCCCTTATTTGGTACATGTATATCATCTTCCCGCAACTTTATGTTTTATCATTGCCTGGAAATCGGCCCTTGCCACCTCACCAGCTCAAACAGCTTTTGGTAAATTCGACAGATTTCATAACCCCAGTTAACCTTCCCAGTACTGAAGAGAGCCAAAGCCTGAAACCATGGTATACAGGTTGGCCTTTTTTTCTGAAATTTCCAAAACATGTGCTGTCGCTCATCCATTATCATCACTAGTGAAGATGTTTAATAGGTTGATACATAGTGCTTCGTTCTGATGTAAAATTAAAGGAAAAGGTGCTTCTTCTGGCAACTCTTCCGTAACATATGTTGTATATATTATAATACACTAGACGAATGCCCCGGCTTCGCCCGAGATTTACCCCGAATGCAATTTCCTTCATACTGAAATTACATCAAACATAAATAGTAGAAGTGCCATAGAATAGCAATACAGAAATAACACATAAACCATAGGCAAAAATTTTATTATATTAGTGTTTAGGTATTTGATTTAATTATTTTTTTCAATCCATTTCGTTGTTTCAAAATCAATATACTTTAAATAGATGGCAGCTTTTCCACCCAACCCCCGAGGTACCCGCCCCAGCGCATTAACCCTTGAAATTGAGAGAGTTGTGTGAGTGACTGCGATGGATCTTGACTGCGATGCCCTTTTCTCAGTAAGAATAAGAAAAAATAGGTTTATAAAAAAAATTAATCCGAAATACTGGCATGCAAATATTTTTCTGTAAAAAATAAAAGGGAACATGGAAATTAGGTAAACATACGTGTTTTATAATAATGACTGCGACTGCATTTTAAACGATATTTTTTAAAAGGAGATAAAAAACAAAGGCCAGAACAAAAAAAATAATAATAATACGAAAGCCATTATTTACACACAGTAACGCTAATTTTGTAAAGTTTTTTTTTTTTTAATTGCATTGTGTGCACTTACCACCGTAACTTAGTTAGTAATATAAATTTCTTTCTCAATACTCAATAATTTTGTAAAAAAGGTAACACTCTCTCTCTCGTATAAAAGATATTAAAAGAAAAAAGTACGCCAGCAACTTGAAAAAAAAATAAAAAACGCAGAACGTACATTTGTCGCTTAATTCGCCTGGTGTTGTTGCTTCGCCTCGTATTTACTCCGCGTAAAAAAGTTCTTCAAATGAAAAAAATAAATAGCCAAAAATACTAATCAAAATGTAGCCGAAAATATTCCACAGGTTTATAAAAAGCGACATGTAAATTTTGATACCAATTGGTTCAGTAGTTTTTGAGTTTATCGCGAAACAGACAACAGACATTCACTTTTATATATAAGAAGTGATAGGGTACGGCAGCTATTTGAGAACAAACAATATAGGTGCCACACTTCCCTGTGTGTAAGAGTAACATAGTTTTATTTCTGTTGCAGGTAGACATGGTAGAACCTACTCTTACACAAGAAATGAAAAACTTTCCATTATTTGTCTTCTCGGCTGGGGGACACACCGATTCAGAAACTGCTGCTTTCTTCAAAGTCGCTTGATCATTTGCTTTCAAATTTCGGAGAGAATTGGAAGCTGCAAAGTGTGATGTGGCAGAAGTGTCCCAAAGTAAACGACATTGTCGACGTTCTGACAGAATCAGGACACCAAACTTTATAAGCCGTGTCCAAGATGCCATCGATGAGAACCCTGGAAAGTCAATGAGGACACTCGCTAGAGAGCTGCAGGTTGATGAGGCTATCATCCGACGTGTGGTTCACGAAAACCTCCGTCACAAATCATACTTAATGCGGAGAGAACAGTTCATGTCCGAAAGAACCAAGGTGAACCGTTGACCAGAGCCAAGCGCCTTTTGAATAAGCTCAAACATCCCGAGGAGCGAGGAACGATATGTTTTCTCAGACGAGAATAACTTTGTTCAGGACCAGGAGACTAATGGAACCTATGGCCATGCATACCAAATTTCCAGCATCATTGATGGCTCCTGGTGTTGTTAGTAGTGAAGGTGATGTGATGTCTCCACATTTCTTTACTACAGATGCCAGAGTCAATGCCGTGGTTACACCGAGGTGTTAGCCATAGTTGTCAAGCCTTGGATCGCTATTGTAGCGCGTGGGAGGCCGTATGTTTTTCAACAAGACTCAGCACCATCTCATACAGCCAGAACAACGCAAGAATGGATGACCGAGAATCTTCACGACCATGTCACATCTAACGTTTGACCCCAGCTCACCAGATGTCAATCCGCCAGACTATTACGTGTGGGGCGTAGTTGAGAGGGACTCCAATAGTCATTCCCACAACAGTTGCAGCTCTCAGAGCTGCTATAGTGGATGCAATGGCAAACATTCCCAAGACCCATCTCATCACTGCCTGCAGTCGGTTTCGACAGAGTCTAGAAGCTGTTATTGCCGCTGATGCGTGTAATAGGTGTATATGTTAATATATATGAAATTTAATATGTAATAAATTACATTTTTTATTTGTCGATCAATTTTTTTCACTAAGCATCATTTTGTTCTCAAATATCTGCCGCACCTTATATAACGCGTTATAATTTTATTACATAGTCTTTATCATGGCGTTAAGATGTTGAATTTGATAAATGTTCTCTCATTTATCTTATAATACATATTTAGAAAACAATGAATAAAGCAAACACATTTATATATAACACTTAAACTTTGAAGCCCCGTATTTTAATCATAGGCTACATATTTCTCATTAATATTAATATAAGATCATAAGCAAACATATTTTCATTTTATACATTAACTTCATGTTGTTCCTAATAATAACAAATCTTATTGTAGTGAAATATTGAAAAAAATAAATTCATAATATTTATTCTTTCATAAAAGTCATTAAAATTTAATAGAATTTTCAGTTTTCGAAATTTCTTAGAATAAATTTTCTCTCTCAGGCTTAAGTTTATTTTGCCTATGGAAGATCAGGGAAGCGAAAAATTCCCAAACGATGATAAAATCACTCTAAGCCCATTTTACCTCCTGAATAATATGGTACAAGTTAATTGAGAATAGAATAGTTTACTGGACGCAATTTTTAATCCACTTATATAATAGTGACTTCCATCCTCTCTTCATTAAAAATAAGAAAATGTTTCAAAACGCTTCCAGAAACTTCTAATTAAGCAACCTTAATCAATTTTATGAATTAATTTTGCAAAGCCTTCAAAACAATGCCTTTGTTTTGTAAATTATTTCCCTTGCTTTACCTACTTTGAGCCCCAACAAATGTTAAGGTACCTCTATCTATCTAGGTTGATGCAATAAAATTGGAATACGTTTTCAATTAAATGTGTAAAAAATATATTTTATATCTGAATATGTATAAGCAAATTGTGATAAATCTAAAATTATTTGATATTTCAATGATTTCTCCTTAAAATAGGTGAATATAATGAAGTTATTCTTTTTATCTTACTCGAAAATTTATCCGAAGACTTTTCTACTCAGAGATCTTCCGTCAGAATAATTAAGGCAATTTCTGATTCACGATATGGAAGGCTTACGTTGGCCCGACGTAGTTCGGATCTTAATTTCCGTGTATCGTTTTGTCGTTACACGTTTTTGGGAGTTGTTTTCTCGCACATTTATCTATATCACTTAAAGTTAGGATTGTTTTCTATCAACCTTTGTTATGCAACTATAAGAATGGGATCTCGAACTATGTAAATATCGACTATTCACCAACTATTGGCATATATGACTTACTACGCTTAAGAGAGATCATTAAAATAAAAACCAGTCATATATGATATAAATTCTAAACAGAATATGACAAGAATATAAATAGTTAAAACATGTGGTTATACGGTAAATAGGCAATTTTCAAATGAGTTGAAACTTTAAAAAATTGTGAATGTATAAAAATATAATAATGTAACGTTGACTACAAGGCCAAGATACCAGAGTAAAGTTGGGGAAAGAGGGGTGGACTCTAGCGGCCTCCGCTGCCATGTGGTAGGCGCTAAAAACAGCGTTCCTGTGTGGGGGAGGACAGAGTCTGGTTACATCTGCGGCGAGAAGAAGACGTGGCGACTAGCCCCCGGGGGTGTGGATGATCCTGTAAAGCGGTACCAGGAGAGACTGACATCGGAGCGATCTACAAGGCGGTGTAGTCCAGGCTGTATGTGTATAGTGTGGAGCGGAACGCTTCACAAGAGGACGTCCACGGCGCCAAGGATTCTTCTGACGGGGAGGTCGAAGGCAAGTCCCACTGTTGTATTCCTTTTGTAAAGAGAGATACAATAAAGCGCTAACTTTAGCTGCAATCCCTTCGAACTCGCATGTGTATCTTTGTGGCATCCTGCGTAGACAAAGTACACGAATAGCGTCCGGGTACGACGTAACAATAATAATGAAGATCAAATCTAGGTAAACGGAAGGCATATTATAGTTCAGAAAAGATGTTTTGTACTGTGGTCTTGAGATCTATTTTTCTGTTATTACTATTGAGTTTTTATGTTATAAACGTTTCTAGGTAGTAGTAGAGGATAATAATATTGGAAATAAATATCAAAATCTAATCCTGGAAGCCTTTTATAACACAAAATATCTCCATATTATATTTAAAATATATCTCCTTGAACAGCAAAAAAATGTCTTAAGCTATAATATCTCTTTCCTTTGTCCGGAGGCGTTCTTTATTTCAAATATCATTTACTTTGTATGGTCGCGACCGTGAGAGCGTTCACCACTGATGATCCAAGCCTCCCATTCAATAAATTGTATCATTGCAGTAAGGTTTGTATATATAATGTTGGAATATATTATATTAAGAAACACATTGCCAGTAAATATATTCGTTACAAATTTTATCAATAGATGTGGCTATTGAATTTATAAAAATTTAAAAGTCTGATCTCAAAATTAGAAAAATATGGAATAAGTGTCAACAATCTATAGTTCCTTAGATACAAATGAATGTATTCTGCAAATTTATATTGATCAAGCCAATTTAATGGAAGCGCGGGATCTCAAAGGAATCACAGAATATTTCCCCGGAGAAAATAAAAATGTAAAAAAATATATATTTCGACGAAATTATATGGTGAAAGGAGTTTTTGATTATTCAAGATCAAAGTTCATTATATTGAAACGCTTTTAAAAAATAAGAAATTCAACCCTGAATGCAGCATTGAATATCTGGTAGATTTCTGGTATTTTGTTTATTTTAATGGACTTGGGACCATATTGTCAGAGAGGTATGAGATTCATAGAAACATTACTTGGAATCAGACGATTGAGAAATTCTCTACTGCGAGATGTTGCTATGAAGAGTTTGGATGTAAAAATGTTCTATATATTAAAGATGTTCTAAGAATTTAATTTTCAAAATAGATTTTTGCGTTTTATAAATTTTGATTTTAAAATATTTTGAATGTGAAAAGATAAATTATTTTCGAAATACCGAGTTTTACGTTATATAGTGCTTGGTTTCAGAGTATTAATTGGTCGCCCCGTGTGTGTGTATAATATCATTATACAACTTTATATACATAATTACGTTAAAGAGAAGTTAATGTGCATAAAAACTGAAATGTCTTCATCATCCGCCAGATGCTATGTATATCTATGGATGATCTATTTGTTGATTAAGATGTGAAGGAAGAGCTCTATTCTGCCACTCCCCGCCGAGTGGGCCTCCAAGATCAGGAAGAAAATACCCAGGGGATGTATCATAATAAAAGAGCGCGGAACATGCATTTCGCATAATGCTACATTTTCATTTCCGATCCCAATAATGTGTACGGAGCCCATCTATCTTGGTTCCACCATCGAGACGGAGGCTGGCGCTTTGTTTTACTTAGGCTGGCCATTAGTTAAAGTTAAATGGCAAAGATTTATAGCGGCAGCTACCTGGCCTCTCTCTCTCTTTCCATTGATCGCAGGGCTTCTGGCCTTTTGCCCTGTGGGACCTGCCTTCAATTCTTGCTGTCACACGAGCCTCACAACATCGGGTTCTTCTTAGAACTTCCAATCACAGTCTTTGCTGTCACACGAGCCTCACAACACCTGGTTCTTCATAGAACCTTCAATCACAGTCTTTGCTGTCACACGAGGCTCACAACACCGGGTTCTTCATAGAACCTTCAATCACAGTCTTTGCTGTCACACGAGCCTCACAACACCGGGTTCTTCTTAGAACTTCCAATCACAGTCTTTGCTGTCACACGAGGCTCACAACACCGTGTTCTTCTTGGAAACTTCAGCCACATTCTTTGCTGTCATACAAGTCTCACAACACCGGGTTCTTCATAAAACCTTCAACCACAGTCTTTGCTGTCACACGAGCCTCACAACACCGGGTTCTTCGTAGAACCTTCAACCACAGTCTTTGCTGTCATGCAAGTCTCACAACATAGGTTTTTCATAGAACCTCCAATCAGAGTTAACTAATTTGGCTGAAATTTTAATAGTATTTAGAGTTGAATCTCTAAAACCTTATAGGAAAGTTTTCAGGCTTCTAATTTGAAAATTATTTACCTATTTCACTCGCAACCAGAGCCTGCCACTGCGGCAACTAAGAGAAGTAAAGTTGGGGAAAATGGGTGGAATCCAGATGCGGGAGGATGGCCCACGTGTGGCTCCCCATGGCGCGACGAGGATTGGTGTGTGGGCGAGGTGGAGCGGGACCTTTCAAAAGAGTGGAAAAAGACGTAATGACGGAGTACGGGCAAGAAATATAGTATAGTATAGAAATATAGTAATTTAGTACATTTTCTAAAGAGAATACAAAGTCTAAAATCACCATATACGATGTGAAACCCCAAGTATGCTTTAAGATGTCAAGGAAATCTAAAAAGAAAAATAGGTACGCTTCATTTCATCCAGAATGTTTTTAATTTGAAACAAAAGGGTCTCTGGTAAGTCGTGTCTATCCAGGATCCATCGAGATGGCTCCCTGTCCTCCACCTAATCAGAAGTTGGGAGAGGCATTTGACAAACGCAGCAACTGATAGCGATACATCCCCGCTGCTTCATGGACCGTTGATTCCCACTGGAATCGGTAATTTATTTCGCGATAATCCGGTTTTATTTCTCAGATGTGTGTGTTTTCCTCGAATTTAATTTTCCCCTATATACCCCGGTATATTACTCCATTATCTCGCAAATAATTTTGAAAATATATTTTAACTTACAAAAAAATCGTGAATATTCTGACTTGGCCATTACAAAGTTTATTTTTCAGTAGTTACAAATACCATCCAAAGTATTTAAGAAAAATATTATTATCCTGCTTAGAGTTTCATTAGATGTACCACAGTGGAGAAAAATGATCTCACTTTGAATATAAAAAAATCCCCATTGTTGAATTTTGCCTTAATTCTAAAATGTATATATTTTCAATTAGAAAAATGCATATAAAGCTAAACCGAATTGTATGTTCAACACATTTTAAGAAAATTATAAATAAAAAGTGTCGCATACCTCGAGATATTTGCATATCATTGTTTTGTTTTATATATTTTTACATTTTGTTTCTTATGAAAGGTTGATATACAGGGTGATCCAAAAGTCCCGCACAACTTTAAAAATTAATAACTCCGCGAATATTTGCGCTAGAGCAATGCGGTAAACACCATTGTGTTCAGGATGCAATGGGATTTTTTATGGCAAATAATGAAAAATTCGAAATTGATTTTAGTTACAATTTTATTCGCCAGATGGCGCACTACCAGAATCAGAGATTCAGCGGCCAAATTGTTTGATAAATTGAAAAATATAACTGATCGACACGTATTTTTCCTTTTTGAATACCAGGAAAGAACCCTAATAACATCAAATAACAAATTAATAAAACACCACTTCGCCAAAAGTATGAAGAATTGGTTAACAATTTTTAAATACAATCAGAGATATGTAAAATAGGTAAATGCAAATTCAAACATGTAGCAAAAAAAAAAATAATATTTTAGATACGGCTTGTGTTTCCGAAGATAATAAATTTCTAATATTTTTTTTTAATTCAACTCTCTCTCAGTATCGATTATATTCATTTTAATTCATTTGAAAAATATGTATCTATCTCTGATAATTTATTTTACTCTGGAATGCCGTTGTTGTTGTCGTGTCCAATAAAGAGCCTCAGATGTATCCATGCATCTCCATCACAGCAGCAGCAATGTCCACTATCTTGGGTGTGTAAAGCTGCTGCTCTGGGTCTATGTCAAATTTCTGCAAGGCTGCGGCCATTGCTGGCTATGAGAATATGTGGGTAGGTGTAAGTTCCACACCAGGACAATTGTTGCATGTCCTATAGGTTATTATGCCATCTGGGTGTATTGTCATTCCTTTATAGTGTTTTGTTCTAAGTCTTATTATAGTTTTTGTCATTTTTCTCTCAGAGTTTATTTCGCATTTTGATATTTTCTTATTTATTGTTTAATTATCTTGTATTTTGACAAAGAATCAGCGTCAAATAATGACATTTGTTCTTTCCTTTGGCTCAACTTTCTGGCTTCCTTTGCCAATTCAGATGCCATTTCATTACCCCCGATCCCAGCATGGGCAGGGATCCATTGTAGAATGCAGTTATTCTCCAATGGTTCCAGTTGGGTAAGTAACGAGTGTATTTTCCGTGTGATTTTAGTATTGCCCTTCTGAATTGCTTCTAGAGCGAATATGGAGTCGCTGTATATTAAATTTCCTTCTGCTTGATGCAGGGATGGTTGGTTAAGGCATCTTGCAGTATTATGTTAATTCCGGCCCCTCCATAACTCAGGGTAAGGTCTGAAGATCCATCTGTATATGCTGTTAAAGGGGGTGGCCTAGCATTTTTAATCAATAATTTGTACTATGAGGACATAGCCGTTAATATTTCAAACACATTAGACCTCGAAGCCCAAGATATCAAAGTCTACCTCAATCTAAACCAAGCCATCAACATATACAATATGTATCACCCTCCAAACAATACACTTATTGACGATGGAACAATGGCTCAATTTCTTACAGACAACTCTTATTGTAGGTGACCTTAATGCCAAACATCAACTATGGGGATGTTCCACGCCAAACCCAAGAGGCAAAATACTTTCAAACATATTTGACGACAATGCCATCATTTGCTTAAATGATGGAAATCCTACCCATCATTCATACAGCTATAATACTGCACAAGCCCTTGATATAAGCTTTTACTATCCTGACATTTTCCACAAATGCAAATAGCAAATATTAAAAAGTATTGTAAGTGATCATTTGCCTAATTTGATAGAAATTAGCACCAAGACCAAACCCAGCTCAATTAAGAAAAAATCTGGAACTTCAAAAAGGCTAATTGGATATCTTTCGAAAACACCATTATTAAAGCAGCCACAGTTTCAATACCAAGAGGTAATATTAAGAAATGGATTCCAAATTATACACACCAGGCAATAAATATTCAAACACTTATAACTAAAGGAAATGAACTACAAAAAAGAGCACCCAAAACCAAACAAATTGTAGAACTGAACTGAACATTGTGAATGCAAAAATAAAAAGATTATACGTAAATGTGAAAAGGGAAAAATGGAAACAAACTTGTGAAAACCTTAACCCAAGAAACCCAAATACAAAACTTTGGAATTTGGCAAAACAAATTGACAGATCCCAGTCACAAACCGAAAAAACTAATATGATTAAGAATACAGATGGTACACCAGCAACTAATGACAAAATTGCTGCCAATCTTTCAGGTAATTCATATCAAATAAGTAGTAAAATCAAGGTTGAAACAAAGGCCCGAAGAATTATTCATGACTGTAAAAATGTCACCAGCACTCATAATATTTTCCATGAAAAAAAACATAATGAAAGAGCTAGCTTATGCATTAGAAAACACTGACCTAAACAAGACTCCTGGGCCAGATGGAATCCATGGCCGAATGATATCAAACTTGGGCTAAATTGGCAAACAAAGACTTCTTATTATTTTCAATAACTCCTGGAAAACTGGAAAATTGCCTCAAGACTGTAAAATGCCACAATAATTCCCATTTAAAAACTTGACAAATCTGCTGATGACCCAAAAAAACTACCGACCTATCTCCCTCACAAGTATTTGCTGAAAATTAATGGAAAAAATTATACTCAGACGACTCACCTACCACCCCAACACAAGAAGTCTCTTACCAGAAGAATAATATGGATTTAGGAAAGGACATGGGACAATAGACCAACTCTTATTTTTCACACAAAAGGTAAAAGATGCACAAAACAGAAAAACAACTAACCACACAATAACTGCTTTTTTAGACCTTACACAAGCTTTTGATAAGGTATGGAAAAACAAGTTATTTGCAAAATTATACAAACATTTTAAAATTGATGGAAAAGCTATCACTTGGATAAATGATTCCCTTAAAAAGAGATACATCAGGGTCAAATATAATGGCACTCTATCTAAAACCTTCAAATTGTATCAAGGATTACCACAAGGATCAGTCCTTAGCCCAAATCTCTTCACCCTATTTATTGCAGGCATAGAAGAAAATTTTTCACATAAAACCAATATTGGACTTTTCGCTGATGACATTATTCTATGGAGCAGCAAGACTAACTGGAAAAAAGATGAAAGAGATTTGAACAAGACTCTTCTCCACCTAGAAAAATTTGCTAATAAATATAAATTAGAATTTAACCCCTAAAAATTAAAACCTGACTTTTTACAACCGATAAGAAACTATACAAAATAAGACCAAATATTATTCTGAAAGAATAACAATTGCAATATAATAAACATCCTAAATATC
This sequence comes from Cordylochernes scorpioides, assembly GCA_030710605.1. Taxonomy (NCBI): domain Eukaryota; kingdom Metazoa; phylum Arthropoda; class Arachnida; order Pseudoscorpiones; family Chernetidae; genus Cordylochernes; species Cordylochernes scorpioides. Next base: position 5,940,132 of record CP092877.1, on the reverse strand, counting down.
TCGGCTACACCCTGGATCCAGACATTTAACTCCAGTAAACATATTGAAGGAGTTGTTAGAAAAGGAAGAGACCGACTAAAAATCTTGAAATGTATTTCAGGAAGAGTGGGGAGCTGAAGCAACAACACTAAAATTAACTTACACATCTCTAATGAGACCTATCTTGGAATATGGATATCAAATCTATGGTACAGCATCTGAAACAAATCTAAAATCACTGGAAAGGACACAACTAAATGCAGCTAGAATTATTACAGGTCTTCGAAATACCTGCCCTAATAATATTGTACTTTACGAGGCAGACATTATGCCCTTAAGGATAGAAAAAGCTACAATCTGCCAAAATATATAAACAAAATCAAGAGTTATGAAAACAAACACAGAACTTTCAATTACATACTTAATTGGGAATCCAATATAAGACTCAAAAAAGAAGGCCCTCTCCACCTGGCCAAAAGAAATGGATTTTTAAAATATAAAGTGGAAAAATATTATTTAGCAGAAAAAATATCTCCATGCGAATCACTAACAAAATATTATTTTTAATGCCACTTTAAATAAACCCACCAACAAACAATACCAAAATCCAGAATACTTAAAACAATTATTATTAGAAATAATTAATAAAATTCCTAAAAATGTAATAACTATCTATACCGATGGTAGCAGAGACGAGTTGGGACACACTGACAGTGACTCTCTCATTAAAACCACAAATAGAAATGAGAAAATAAACAGAACAAACCCAGATTTTTGCTCAGTCTTCAGATCCGAACTTATAGCCATCTATGAAGCCTTAAAATCCATCAGAAACACTAAACATCACGATATATGGATTCTTACTGATAGTAGAAGTGCCATACAACACTTTAGTCACACAAGGGAACATAGAGACAAAGTAAGCAGGAACATAATTGGTTATCTTCAAAAACTCTCAATACCTCAAAAATTCACCTTCAATGGATACCCTTACATGTAAGCATTGAAGGCAATGAAGCTGCTGATGCGCTAGCGAAAAAATACACAAAAGAACCCTTACTACAGAAAAATAAACTTACATTTAAAGAAATAGAAACAGTAGCCAAAACAAAAATAAACAAGAACTGGAGGATCCCACCTAAGCACAGTTGGTACACCCTAGAAGCAGATGGCCACCCAGACCTTTCGGTCCACAAGCCGGCATCCGAAGCATGCCCTTCGCTGCTATTCTGTTCAACTCATAAGCCAAGTAACGGTATCCAAGCTAGAGCTTGGACATTGTACCTGGAAACACCACCTCCCAGACAACGTGTCTGGAAGGATTTCTATACCGTTGGCCTTTAAACACAGCAAAAGAGGAAACTATTTACTGTGTCCAGCTGGGACCGCGGGGAGGCAGCCCCCGGTCGACTCTGTTCACTCACAGTTGAGGGAAAGCTCAGATGACACGTCGTGGGCTTTCTCAAGAAGCTTGCTGTGGTTTCTCAGCAGCTTACTCTCGATCGCGCCCCTCGCCCTCCTTCTCTCTTCCTGCACACCCACTACCCTTGGATAATCCAAGACGTAGTGGCGTGCATCCACATCCCTTTCTTCATAGACTCAATAAGGGTTTCTCTTAATTTTAAATCTGTGGAGACTTGGGGAAGAGCCCATGTCCCGAACTACCCTAATGAATTTGTGGGACATTACCTTACAGAGGTACATGGGTGTTGTTACCCAATTGAATACCTCTCTCCCTTCACACTTTTCCTCCATCTGTCCAACAATAAGTCCTGGACGTGCCCCCTGATCCTCCTATAAACTTCTTTCTTGGTCACTGGGGTCCTCAGTGATCTACCTCTAAAGCATCCTGCCTTAGCGAGCTTGTCTGCGAACTCATTACCTTCGACGAGGCTGTCCCCTAACCCTCCGGAGCCCGCGTTATCATCTCCAGCTCCTGGATTATTTGATGCGCGAGTTGCCCTTTCACCAGATTGATGGCGACGAGGGCCGACATACAATCTGAATAGAGGCGGTCCGGGCTGAAGTTCTTCTCGGCACACACTCTGAGGGCTACCCTGATCGCAACCAGCTCGGCTGAAAAGACCAATTCGTCCACTCTGAGTGTTAAGCTTTCTTGGAAGATCAGCTCTCCATTAGTGAAAATCACTACTCCAGCTCCAGTATTGGCTCCAGACTTACTACCATCAGTGAAAACCTCCGTGTCAATCCCTGTCGGCCCTCCAGGACTCCAATTCCACTTTGGCAACCACTGCGGAGGCTTCCTTGGGTCCCTCTTCCATTCCAGGGCACCCGCTTCAAGTCCCAAGGCATCTTCCCTGTTCTCCCAGATCTTCTGTCTGATGGTCTCCTCCTCTAGTTTCAATCCCAGGGGAATAAACCCAGCGAGGACCAAAAAGGTTTCACTGCTGGTAGTGCGATATCCCCCTGTGATTCTGAGTGCCGCTGTCCTCTGCACGCTCTCTAGAGTTTTTGCCACCTTCTGATCCCTGTTATAGCAGGATTGGCTCGACACAGGAGAGGCAGAGGTTCCTAAAAATAGTACCCTCCTTCTCCCCCCCCCCTATTGAGAGCCAACCAGGACAGGCCTGCACAACGCCTCCCTGCCTCTCGTCACCATCTCCTCCGCCTGGTATTGCCAACCCATCTTGTCATCAATGACCACCCCCAGGATGGTCATCCTATTGACCAACGCTACCCTCCGTCCTTTCATCCGGATAGCCGGCTTGTGCTCCCATTTGATCCCTTTCCTTTCAGTTCTTATGTCCCTAGGCTTAAAGCTGAGGGCTTTAGTTTTGGAGACATTGAACTTAAGGCCAGAGTCATGGGCCCAGTTCGAGAGGATTTGGATAGAAGCTTCAACACACTTATCAGCCTTCGCTCTCGAAGCAGCCTCAATGATGAGGAACTGGTCGTCAGCATAGAGAACCAGCCAGGCTCCCTCAGGTAGCTCCTCCTGGAAAACAGTGTTTACCAGGATATTCCACATAATAGGTCCGCAGCAAGAGCCCTGGGGGCAACCCCTAGCACAGTTTCTTTCCAACTTCCGCCCACCAAAACTGAGGCTAATCCGTCTATCTCTCAGGAAGTCACAAACCAAGCTGCACAAATTATCAGGACAACCCATGTCCATCAAATTTCATCAGCTTGTTCCAGCTCATGGAGTTGAACGCGCCATCAATGTCCAGGGCCACGAGAAGAACCCAAGCACCCTTATTTAAGCCCATCTCAACCCCCTCTAACACCTCGTTCAGAGCCGTGGTTGTGGAGTTCCCTTCCCTAAAACCACGTTGGAAAGAGGAAAGGAGCTCATTACTCTCTAGCCAGTGCTTCAGTCGCTGAGCTAGTAGGCTATCCAGGACCATACCTAGACACACTAGTAAAGAAAGCGGACGATAATCATTAGGAGAATTACCCTTTCTACCAGACCTTTCGAGAAGCACTATTCGGGCAACCTTCCATGCCTCAGGAAAAGTACCAGTGTCCAGGCACCTATTGAAAAACCTGGCAAGAAGTGATGGGTGCATTCTTAACAGGGCTTTCACGACCGTGTTATCAATCCCTTCGGGACCAGGAGATTTCCTTTTCCCGAACTTGAAAGCCGTCAGTTTCACCTCATTCTCAGAAAAGGGCGGATCCACCAAACCACAAGTGGTCAGAGAGATCTCGTCCTCTGGTTCCTCGTTTCCGAAGTGCCGATCCAAGTTGTTTTTATTTTATCTTCTGCTTTCGAGCGAGTAGGTCTAGAACACATTCTCTCTGAATTTTCTCATTGTTGGTGGATGAAACAGCACCAGTGATTATTTTGGCCGCTTTTGCTTGAACACTGTCTAGTCTTACTTTTAGTGATGAGCTTGAGGGAGCCCAGACCGGTGTTGCATATTCCATTATCGGCCTTATTGAGGTGATATATGTTGTTCTGAGAATTCTGGTTTTTTTTCCCCAATTTGTTCCACATTGCCATCTCAGAATGTTTAGTTTTCTGGTAGCTCTATTTGAGGTGCTAATTATGTGTTTTGAAAATTCCAATTCCTCATCAATGACAGTTAAAATAATTTTATTGAATCTTGTCAATACATACAAAGTGCACAGTCTGCACTATTTTAAAAAAAGATAATATGCATTATATACATGTGATATCTTGGGACCTCTGGGACCAGTGTTACCTGATGCTAGACGAACCTCGATGTCAACTCTACCGTGCAGTTGTGGTGGAAGGCGATACAGCTGGGCCAAAGGTGAAATAAGCAAATAGAGATTCCACTTAGAAGCGTCTGAACGCCAAGAAGGAATGGGACGGGGAGATTTCTGGCAGGAAAGGGCTTACCTTTTATCGGAGCGTCCGGTGGACAGGGACTGGAACGAAGACTAACTAAGGACTGACTAACTGAGGATCGGGGCCTCCTTTTATAGCTGAGCTGGGTCCGAACAGGTCACTGCTCTTTTCTGACGTAAACAGGGGGGGAAGTTTTATTATCCAGGAGGGCCACGACCTTGTAAAAGTTGGGCTGGGTTTGCTAGGTCTTCTCTCCTATTTTCACCTAAGCCTGATTAGTTTTAACTTTAATTTTTTCCTGTTAGTCTCCATTCCTTCTATCTGTACAGTTGCTATACTTTATTAGATTCTTACGCGGTACAGATTGATGTTAGTTGAGGCTTTCTATTTGCAGTAAATAAGAAGTTATATACAATTACGTGGTGGAACATGTGGTAGTAGATATCTGGACTATTTACAACAATTCCATGGTCTTAAATCATCACATACACTATGTACAATGAATATGGCGCCTCTGCCAGCGCTGCAGAGTTTGGTGGAGAATCGCCAGTGGGTCTCCAGCGACACCACGCATTTTGCGAACTACGATGAATACCTAGATCGCGTACTTCGTCGCGTACATCTCGGTGATGGCCTGGTCGTCGAGACCAACTGGAAAGATCCAGGACTGCAGTATCACACGTTCTTCCTTCCTTGGAAAATTCTCCATTGACCCAAACCTTTAACCTTCTTCACCTTAAGAAGTCTGCAATCCAGGTTAAGGTTTCTCCTCTTACTCCGATGTTGTGCAGCTTTTCACGTAATTTCTCCCTCCACACTCGATCAAAAGCTGAGGTGATATCAAGGAATATAGCCGTGGTCTTCTTTGGCGGTTTTTCCTGGAAAGAATCTATTATTGATTGACAGAAGTAGAACAGTTTATCAGTCGTACAGCGCTGGGATCTATAGGCAGTTTGGTAGAAGTTTATTTTATTATTGTTAGTGAGCCAGACTATGAGCCTAGAGTGGATAATTCGTTCTGTTATTTCACAAAGTATGCTGGTGAGAGCAATTGGCCGATAGTTCTTGGATTCCTTGGCATCTTTGTTTGGTTTCAGTATTGGCACAGTAATTGATATCTTCCAATTCTTTGGTAGTTCACCAGTTTACCATGAAATGTTCAGTATTCGTAGGAGTTGTTTATTAGCTTTGTCTTCAAAGTGTTTAATCATTTGACCAAAGATTAGATTATCTCTTGGTGACCTCTTAGATTTTTTTATTGATGAGTTTATCTCATTCAGTGTGAAGTCTCTCGAGAAAATATCTTGTTGATGGAAGTTTCTTGCTTGTTTAACTAACTGGTTTATATTATTTTTAGATTGTTTTCAATCGTATATTTGAGTATGGAAGTGCTTGAAAGATATTCAGCAATTATGTTAGTCATCTGTTTGTTCTCGTTCTCTCTGTTCTATTCATATCGGTTAGAGTATTGGAGGATTGGTGTTGGTTTTGATTCTTTTCTAACACTCTAATCATATTCCAGTGTTGGCTGTCCTTTCTTGGATCCATTTTTTCGCAGAACTCTGCCATTTTCTCTTGTTTGCATATCCAAATTTCTTGTTCTATTTTGTAATTAATTTCAATGTGTTACTTTCTCTTTTCTTCTGTTTTATTTTTTTAAAGAAGTTCATTGATATTGTCTCTCTCTGCAATCATTGCATTGATGTTGTGGTCCTTCCAGTAAGGTATCCACAGGTCTAATGTCTCCTTCTAGGTATCGATGCTTTTGCAGCTTTTGATATATTCGAAGAGAAGTTTTCCAAGTTTTTGTCAAGCGTTCTGTAATTCAATTTTTCGTTGCACAGTTCTTCAAGCTTTTCTGTGAATTGTTTTTCAAGTCGGCTTTCCTAAAGTTCCATGTTCTTTTATTCTGTTGGACATTCTCAATTTTGAAGTTTAGGGTTGTTAAAATTGGTCTGTGGTCACTGATTGCACCTCTCAGGATTTTCCATTGTGTTGTGGGTGCGATGTTGAAATTTATCGCTGTGATGTCTATTGCGGATTCTGTGCCTGTCGACTTGGATAGATAGGTGTTCTCTCCCTTATTTAATGGTGTAAGGTCGAGGTCGGTGACCTTTGTTATCCTGGACAGATGATCCCCAAGTTGAACTTTTGGCGTTAAAATCGCCGAGTATGATTGTGATATCCGAAGAGGCTTCACGAGCTGAAAGTTGGCGATTTTGAGATGTGTCAAGAATTCGCTTCATGGGTTTTCCGGCAAATTGATATTGATGAAAACTGGCTGTCGAATGTTCTGTGGACAGATGATGCTCACTTTTCTCTAAACGGAGAATCTAACATTCAAAACAGCCGCTTTTGGGCAACAGAAAACCCTAGAATTTTTTCAGAAATGCCACTTTATCAGCCTAGAGTTACAGTTTTGTGTGGGTTCACTTCTTCTTTTATTATTGGGCCATTTTTCTTTGAAAAATCAATGGAAGAACTTTTAAAACCGTTTTTGTAACTGGTGAACGTTATGTTCACATGGGGTATTCCCATATTGCAGGGAAAAATGCACTAAGCGAAATAACATTCATGAAAGTTGGAGGACCTCCTCATATCTCCCGCGGTGCCAAACAATTGCTGAAGAATACGTTCGTTGAAAATCGTGTGATAAGTCGCCACTTTATATATCAGTGGCCTCCAAGATCACCAGACTTGACGCCTTGCGATTTTTGTTTATGGGGGTACATTAAATCGTGTGCTTATCGATGCTGGCATACCACATTGGCCATGTTAAAGGCTTCTATCAGATGGCACGTTTTATTAATTTCAACAGATATTTTTCTTAATGCTGTCCATTCTGTCATTTGTCGTCTGCAGGCGGTGATTGAGAATGATGGGTGCCACATTGAGCAAGGATTGTGACCTAATACAAGAGAGAATGGGATAAGGGGGATAATTGGGATATGGGATAATAAATGCTGTCCTCACATCTTGACTCTTTTTTTTTTTTGTGAACAGTAATATTTTGTTTGTATTTGCTCACATATTATTTCGTGCAAACCAGAGTGTTATAACTTCTCGAATAACACTGGTGCACACAATTTTTTCCCTTATGTTTAGTTTTTCGCTTTTCGCTCATTAGAAGAAATAGCATAAGGAATATTTTCTGTACACCAATAACTTTAGAAATTTTGTGCAAAAAAATAATACAAAATGATTTTACTACCACGTTTTTCAACGCAAAAGGTCGATTTGAAAAATATTTTTATTTGAGGGGACACATTTTTTAAAATTGGGTACAGTATGAGAGAGAGTTGAATTAAAAATATTAGAAATTTATTATCTTCGGAAACACAAACCGTATCTAAAATATCAATTTTTTTTTTGCTACATGGTTAAATTTGCATTTACCTATTTTACATATCTCTGATTGTATTTAAAAATTGTTAACCAATTCTTCATACTTTTGGCGAAGTGGTGTTTTATTAATTTGTTATTTGATATTATTAGGGTTCTTTCCTGGTATTCAAAAAGGAAAAATACGTGTCGATCAGTTATATTTTTCAATTTATCAAACAATTTGGCCGCTGAATCTCTGATTTTGGTAGTGCGCCATCTGGCGAATAAAATTGTAACTAAAATCAATTTCGAATTTTTCATTATTTGCCATAAAAAATCCCATTGCATCCTGAACACAATGGTGTTTACCGCATTGCTCTAGCGCAAATATTCGCGGAGTTATTAATTTTTAAAGTTGTGCGGGACTTTTGGATCACCCTGTATTTGCATGTCCGCGAGAAGCGCGATGTATATATATAGGTAGGAAAAACAATAAAGTTAGAGTTTCTTTTGCTATGAAGCTTCTCATGTCTCGTAAAACTCGTTCTTCTAATATAGAACATCACAAAAGGTAATAAATTTATCAGAGAAAATCATGAAATTAACTGTGGGACATGAATAGCCTTATATTCTATACGTAATATTAGAGGTAGATAGGTGGCTTTCACAAGTTGTGATAGGAATTTCTTCTCTCTCTATCTAATATATTTACGTCAGTGGTTCGGAATCATAGAGAATATCATATTTCCTATTTGAATGAATTCTATTTCTCCAAAATCAAACAGGAAAAAATCCAATTTCATTCAATTACTGCATCCCTTTGTTCCTAGTGAAATCAAAACAATTAGAAGGGGTGGTTACGACTAGAAGTAAAGCGACAATTTTAACACTAAGAAATAATTCCCATAATGTTGGATTTTGTAGCGCTTCCCCTAAAGTGTCCATAGGTCTTTGATCTGTAGATTTAGAGTAAAAATAATGTAACCTGTTACAAAAAAACAACAACCCACAATAATAAACAGATCTGGATCTGGCAAAGAACAACAATCGATATGATAGACTAATCAAAGAGATCTGGAGTCTGGAAAAGAACAACAATCGATACGATAGACTAATCAAAGAGATCTGGAGTCTGGCAAAGAACAACAATCGATACGATAGACTAATCAAAGTGATCTGGAGTCTGGCAAAGAAAACAATCGATACGATAGACTAATCAAAGTGATATAGAGTCTGGCAAAGAACAACAATCGATACGATAGACTAATCAAAGTGATCTGGAGTCTGGCAAAGAACAAAAATCGATACGATAGATTAATCAAAGTGATCTGGAGTCTGGCAAAGAACAACAATCGATACGATAGACTAATCAAAGTGATCTGGAGTCTGGCAAAGAACGACAATCGATACGATAGACTAATCAAAGTGATCTGGAGTCTGGAAAAGAACAACAATCGATACGATAGACTAATCAAAGTGATCTGGAGTCTGGAAAAGAACAACAATAGATACGATAGACTAATCAAAGTGATCTGGAGTCTGGCAAAGAACAACAATCGATACGATAGACGAATTAAAGTGATATGGAGTCTGGCAATGAACAACAATCGACACGATTGACTAATCAAGAGATCTGGATTCTGTAAAATCATTAATAATCAGAATATACACTGGTGTCCAAAAAATAAGAAACTTATAAATATTGAAATTTCTCAAAAGCTAATTTATTAACAAATATAAAATTTAGTATACAAATAGTTTAAACTATGGAGAATTTGACTAGCTATATGAAAATTAAAAAAATATATATTTGAAATTAAGAAATATGCAAATTATTACCAACATACCCAAAGCTAAGGTTCCAGATCTTAAAGAAATAAGATATCAATAGGGAGTATGATCACCTCTAACAGCTATCAAAGTCTCACAGCGAGCCCTCATACTGTTTACCAGGCTTTGGAGGAGGTCCAGGGGTAGTAAACCCCACTCCTCCAATAGAGCAGTTCTTAACGAGGGTTCTGGGAGAGGGGTGACGAGCTCCAATACGCCTCCCAAGAGCATCTCACACATGCTCTATTGGATTCAGGTCCGGAGATCTGGCTGGCCAATCCATCCTTCGAATATTCTCACTCTGGAGATATTCATTGACTAGCCTAGCCCTATGCGGACGAGCATTATCGTCCATAAAAATTAAATTGTGACCAATTTGATCTCTATAAGGTCTTAGATAGGGCTCAAGGATCTCGTCTCTGTACCTTTGGGCAGTTAAAGTGCCCCCAGAAAAAATGTTGAGGGGTGTGCGTCTGCTAGAACTGATGCCAGCCCAGACCAAGAGACTGCCCCCTCTAAAACTGTCTATTTCCCTGATGTTACTGGGATGATAGCGGGTTCCAGGCTCCCTCCAGATGAAACCTCGTCGAGAATCTGTGTTTAAACTAAATCTTGACTCGTCACTGAAGAGAACATTGGCCCACTGATCATGAGTCCAGGCGTGATGTTCCAAGCACCAATTCAAGCGGGCTCTCCTGTGAGCAGAGGTTAAAGGGATACAGACCATTGGTCGTCTTGCATAAAGAGCATCTTAATATACCTAATTAAATTACTTTTTAGCTTTTAGCGTTGTATATTTTAAAACATATCATTAAAAAACAAAAGTTTCTTATTTTTTTGGACACCAGTGTATTATTCAAGATATCTTAAATATATAAACAATTAAAATACGCTCCGGACCCATCACAAGATCTGGAGATGATAATGATAAATCTATTTGTTAGTAAAAAGCAAACATTGAAACACTAACTGATCAAAGAGAATGGTATGTATATTAGTGGATAATATTTCTAAAAAGGTATCTTCTGATCGTCAACTTAAAGTTGCTGATGTCTTACGCCATCTACCAGAATAAATAACAACTAATCGTTGAATATCAATTATTAAGAATTATCTGAATACCCATAGTTGATTAATCAAGAAAAGCTAACCACATACACGTTCGGGCTGTTGGCCCTCATCAGCGTGGTACTCTTAATATATCCATCTGATCCCATTTCAATATCACTTTTTTACTGTTTTTCCCTATATTGTTTGTAGTTCTTACTTTTGGCTTTAAATACCAGTTTTCCCTATTTTCTAGGATGCCTTAATAAATAGTTTTTTGGTCATTGAGGTACAGCTTTCACCACGCTGATGAAGGGCCAACAGCCTGAAACGAGAACGTGGTTAGCTTTTCTTGATTAACCAAGAATGGGTATTTGGCCAATTCTGGAATAATTAAAAATCAAGGATTAGTTAATATTTAATCTAAAAGATGACGCAAGCCATCAGGAACTTTCAGTTGCACGTTAAGGAGATGCCTTTTTTAAAAACTAATCAACGTTTATGAGTTTTGTTAAAATCAAACAATCAAAAACTTAAATAATCAAGATATCTTAAATTTTGTAAATAAGAAATAATTGAGATATCAAATCATACATTTTGAAAAACACTAGGGCGCAATATTTAAGGAGAACTATTTCTTCAATGAATAAATATATCATCATTTATAGTTCACGTTCAGAGCAAATATTTAATGGTTCTATTAGCATATATTCCTGAATTACAACCCATCATTTATTTGAAAATATGCGAAGATATCATCTTTCAATGTTAGGCGATATGCGGCTCTGCCTTTTCGTCGTATGATAGTGCTGCAAGGTGCCGCACGGAGAATTTGGGAGGTTGGAAGCTGTTTGGTCAGGGATGGTTTAGTAGAATGCTGAAACTGAATTTTTATGACTATCATTTTATTCTGTAAAATAATTTTAATTAGTTATCTTGAACCTGGCAGAACATATTACAAGCCAGAATAATATACCGGCGCATATGCCCCGGCACAATACCATTTTCGCACTCGATAAATTTTAAAGCGTGTCTCGGCCATTTTTCTTGGCAGGTGTTGCCATCAATTACGCGTGATTGAGAACGAAGCAGAATTAATATCAGGCTGCGGGTGGTGGAGGACTATTAATAAATTACCTTTTAAGCAGATAAAATGAAACTTGGCTGATGGGGTGATCCATAATTCCTGAATAATGGGCTTCCATTAGACATCCTCCGCTCTTCTCCCGTCTAACCCGGACCTGTAGGACATCCTTGCTTCCTTCATCTTCATCTAGTCTTCATCTCTTCTAGTCTTAGCATTCGCTTGGTTTACGCAATCTTGAATAAAATTCCAATAGTTTATAATAACAAGTCATATATGAGAGAATTACAATGGTTTAAGGCGGTTTTTTCATTTAAAAGAATTTTCTAAAACTTTTCTTTTCTGCGAAGAAACATTATTGAGTCCTGATTCATCAATGGTGAACTCTCTAATCGATTTCTCTATATTAATCTACCAGTTCTACTGGCGAAATCGCTGTGAGGATACACCATATTTTTAAGGCAAGTTTTCACAATAATTTTTCATATCAGAAAAAACAGTAAGAATGTTTTTTTATTTATAAAAATAAATATCATCTCTAAAAGTTTAAATTTCTATTATTAAACTCTTCATGTTATAATATATCTGCACAAAATAATACTTTAAATTCTTTAATACAATATTAATCAAACAAATAATTTTAAAACTTATTCTGGAAATTACTAACACAATTAAGAAATTATTTTAGCCTTTGTGTATTTTGGAATATTTATACAAAACTTTGTATGAGACATATGTTTATTATTTAATCTTTTCAGATTATAAATTATTAATATAGATGGATTAAACATAATCATATATGATTATTTTTAAAATAATTATATTTAACATATGGCAAATCGCTTTTTTATGGCAGTTAAAATTGACTTGTGTCTCTATACCAGCAAAGGCTTTCGAACGATTTCTTTCTTGTGTTTTGATATAATGTTTTCTGTTTGAACGGAGTTAGAAACTGTTTTTCTGGGTTCTATATCTAACTGACTCTAGGTCTTTCTGATTTCATTATCTCGTACAGGCTGTTATATAAATTATTGTATGGGGGTTTGTCAGGAGTTTTTTTCATTCAAAACATGTGACAAAACTGCTTTATTTGTTTATCTTAATGATATTTGCTATTGGATCTGTCCTACATTCTGAGTTTGTTTCTGATTATATCATCCTATTTGTACTTTGTGTAGATTGTGCCGTATTTATTCTTGAGCCATTTTGTCTAAAAAGCAGATGATCCGAATTTTTTCTTTCTTTTGAATTATCTATGATTCTGGTCTGTAAGTAAGAATAGATATGATATTTTATCTGAACAGGTTTAGCTTGAGGAATTGAAATATTTTTTTTACATTAAATATTTATTATAACTATATATAGTATTTGAGAGTTATATGCAAATCGCTTTTTTATGGCATTTAAAATTGACTTGTGTCTCTATACCAGCAAAGGCTTTCGAACGATTTCTTTCTTGTTTTTTGATAAAATGTTTTCTGTTTGAACGGAGTTATAAACTGTTTTTCTGGGTTCTATATCTAACTGACTCTAGGTCTTTCTGATTTCATTATTTCGTACAGGCTGTTATATAAATTCTTGTATGGGGTTAGTCAGGAGGTTTTTCATTCAAGACATGTGACAAAACTGCTTTATTTGTTTATCTTAATGAAATTTGCTATTGGATCTGTCCTACATTCTGAGTTTGTTTCTGATTTTATCATCCTATTTGCACTTTTGTAGATTTGGGCCTTATTTATTCTTGACCTGTTTTGTCTTAAAATCAGATAATTCGTTTTTTCCTCCGTTTGAATTATCTATGATTCTGGTCTGTAAGTAAGAATAGATATAATAATTTATCTGCATAGAGGTTTAGCTTGAGGAATTGAAATATTTCTATGTTTTTACATTAAATATTTATTATAACTATATTTAGTATTTGAGAGTTATATGCAGTGTCGTAAAGAAATACAAGCATTATATAAGCAGAGGCTATTATTTAAAATACTCTGCCCTCTATTTTCAAAAGTTGATATTTATATTAATTAAACGTGTTACAATTCATACAGTGTGTGTCACACGGCTGCCAAAGTTGCATACATGGTCTCTTACAAAAATAAGTGAATGTTGCTATCATAATAAATAATAAAGTCATAATAGAATTATGCATGAAAGAGAGGCGATACAATACATTGCAGTAATATAGGGTTATTCAGTGGTGCAAAGGTATCTCATAAAAATAAAGTTCATTATTTGAATTGATAATTACTTTACAGTGAGAGAAAGTGCCACACTCAGTATTAGTACACATCAGTGATAGATAACACAATGGGGAATCTTACAAAACTAAAGTTGAGAAGTTATCTTACAGAGATAGACTTGATATATACCTCACACAGTGACAGTATCTGGCAGTGTTAGATAACACAATGGGGGATCTTACGAAATTAAAGTTGAGAAGTTATCTTACAGAGATAGACTTGATATATACCTCACACAGTGACAGTATCTGGCAGTGTTAGATAACACAATGGGGGATCTTACAAAACTAAAGTTGAGAAGTTATCTTACAAGATAGACTTGATATATACCACACACAGTGTCAGTATCTGACAGTAGTAGATAACACAATGGGGAATCTCACAAAACAAAAGTTGAAAAGGTATCTTACAGAGATAGACTTGATATATACCACACACAGTGACAGTATCTGACAGTGGTAGATAACACAATGGGGAATCTTACAAAACTAAAGTTGAGAAGTTATCTTACAGAGATAGACTTGATATATGCCTCACACAGTGACAGTATCTGACAGTAGTAGTTAACACAATGGGGAATCTTACAAAACTAAAGTTGAGAAGTTATCTTACAGAGATAGACTTGATATGTGCCTCATACAGTAACAGTATCTGACAGTGATAGATAACACAATGGGGAATCCTACAAAACTAAAGTTGAGAAGTTATCTTACAGAGATAGACTTGATATATGCCTCACACAGTGACAGTATCTGACAGTGATAGATAACACAATGGGGAATCTTACAAACTAAAGTTGAGAAGTTATCTTACAGAGATAGACTTGATATATGCCTCACACAGTGACAGTATCTGACAGTGGTAGATAGCACAATGGGGAATCTCACAAAAATAAAGTTGAGAAGTTATCTTACAGAGATAGACTTGATATATACCACACACAGTGACAGTATCTGACAGTGGTAGATAACACAATGGGGAATCTCACAAAACTAAAGTTGAGGAGTTATCTCACAGAGATAGACTTGATATATGCCTGACCCAGTGACAGTATCTGACAGTGGTAGATAACACAATGGGGAATCTTACAAAACTAAAGTTGAGAAATTATCTTACCGAGATAGACTTGATATATGCCTCACACAGTGACAGTATCTGACAGTGGTAGATAACACAATGGGGAATCTTACAAAACTAAAGTTGAGAAGTTATCTCACAGAGATAGACTTGATATATGCCTGACCCAGTGACAGTATCTGACAGTGGTAGATAACACAATGGGGAATCTTACAAAACTAAAGTTGAGAAGTTTTCTTTACAGAGATAGACTTAAAATATATACCTCACACAGTGACAGTATCTGACAGTGGTAGATAACATAATGGGGAATCTTACAAAACTAAATTTGAGAAGTTATCTTACAGAGATAGACTTGAAATAGTGTCACACTGTTATAATCCGAGAATAGTTCAATGGTACTTTACATCAACTAGTTCTGGGAATACAGAGAGCCTTCCAAGAAGACTTGCTGATCGCTGTAAAACCTTTTACGAGGATAGGCGGGGGAGGAAGGGAGGGAAGGAAGGTTTGTTAGAAATAAAAGAGCGCTAGCAGTCTCGATAGGATATCAATACGAGAAATATTCTGCCTCTGAATATCGGAAGTTAAATCTTTTTGTATTGAGCGTAAAAATTCTCTTTTTATTACTATTATTGGATCCGAGCAGAATTCCAGGTATATATATTCCCTTTCGTAAAAATAACAGAGCGAATATCTTTCAAATAATTGTTGCGTGAAAATACGGCGGCGGTGGCAGTAGAGAAAAGATATTGGTGAAATGTATAAAGTTTTTTCTTATATATCTTATACCTATGTAGGTAAAAAGACGCAATATATTCTATATACATATATTTAATATAAATATATATTATTGAATCTATATTTATGATTATATATATCTCAAACCTCTCTAGACCGGAGTAAGAAAATACAAATGAGAATGCATATGACAGCTCTAGAAAAAAGTGGATCGGCAGACAGAATAATGAGATTTGTAGGAACTGTATATTCCCTGTTAGGAAGGCAGCATAATATAAATTAGGATAAGCTGGCCGTGTTTGGAAAGGCTATTTAAAAAATGATTCAGTTCTGGATTTCGTTGCATATGTAATTAAATTAATAAAAGGCATTAAGACCACGAAGTGGATTGTTTTGTTTTCAACTAAAATTCTCAAAGGTAATGGAATTCCATGATAATACACACCACACCACATGATAATAATATTATACTGCCACTATAATTATAATAAATGATTGTAAAATCGAATTTAGAAAATATATACATATGTTGATTTAAAACCATGGAGTTATTGTAATATATCCAAATATGTGATACCACATGTGCACCACGTGAATGTACATAACTTGCTATTTACTGTAACTATGAAACATTAAATAACATCAATCTGTACCACTTAAGACAGTGATAAAGTATAGCAACTGTACAGATAGAAGGAATGGAGAATTACAAGAGAAACTTAAGTCTGATACTAATCAGTCCTAGTACGATTAGGAAACGAGGCTTTAGAAACCCAGTCCAAGTTTTACGAGGTCATGGCACTCTTGGCTGATGTAATTTTCCCCACTTGATTACGTCAGAAAGGGCAGTGACCTGCCTGGGCCCGTGGAAGCTATAAAAGGAGGCTCCCTAACCTAAGTAGTTAGCACGTTTTCTTTCGTTCACGAGAGCCCTAGGTACACGTCGATTGCCAGGTAACCCTTCCCTGCCTGAATCCTCCTCTTTCCATTCCTTCTTGACGACAGCCGCTTTTTCTCTGGAATCTCTGTTTGCTTATTTCACCTTTGGTCAAGCTGTGTCGCCTTCCCCACGACTGCACGGTAGCGGTGACATCGAGGCTCATCTAGTATCAGGTAACACTGGTCCAAGGGGTCCCAAGATATCACATATATATGTGATGTGAGATCCTGAGGGTCTCTCGCTTTACTGTGGTAACCAAGAGGGTCAATCAACCCTGTAGTAACCGAGAGGGACAGTCAAGGTGGGGAGAGTTTTCCAATACCTCTCTGCACCTTGGAAGAGCTTTAATGGTTCTCACAGAGTACAGCAGTCGTGGTCGAGGCAGAGTGGAAGACTTGGGAATTTCCACACACACAAAAAAAACGAAGGGACACAGTTGTACTATGAAAGTTTCGCGCGTGAACAGATAAAATTCGAGCTAGGAGCGAAAGATGGAGAGGGTTAAGAAGATTCCTTACTGGCCTACATGGTCGATGAGGTGGACCTTGGGACATCTGACGAAGGCTCCCGCTGGTGGTGAAGTGACTATTATATGGCGGCATGGTCAATGGGTGGACCGGCGACATACGCTCCCGCGGACTGTGAAGTGACTGTATATTTTCGTCTAGGGCGGAGGTCTTATATATCTTTGCTGAGAGGAAGTACTGGGTTTATGCGGATACAATAAGGGCGTGGATCACGGAAGAGATGTCATTGTACACTCTTGACGACATCTGGCAACACCCTGACATCTTTTAGGCCTCGTTCTTAAAGTTGCTGGACTTCTTATACTTTAATCTCTTTTTGCTATTTAGCTCAACTCTTATTCCATTACACAATTTTATTTATTCAATCTCAGTTTGAAAAAAGTACATTATATATTGTTGTGCAATGACACATGTCAATCATCCGTATAATTATTTACAAAGGTGTTCATAATGCTACATGCAATCTTGTTATATTATTATACATTTTATATTATACCCTAATATGGGTTGTTGGTTTAAATTACCATATATTTAAATATATATATACATAGAAAATATAACTGCATACATATATATGCATTACACCACTCGTATACATATTTCACCAACTCTTTCTAGCTAGTTTCTGAAACAGTTTTAAAACCAGACAACCAATGTGTAATAAATAAAATTAAAATTTTAATTTCATTTTTTAAAAATTCGACCAGAATAGTATATAATGAGCGCGATTTTCGAATGGATATAAATTTTTCTATATGAAAAGTAGCTTGAAATTTATAATTTCTAATTATTTTCTCGAGCCCATTTCATTTTACCACTATAATTTATATCGTGATATATTTATAAGGATTGTTCTTTTCCTAGATATTTCAACTATCTTTCTCTCTCTCTCTCTTACTTTATATTGTATTGATACCAGTCAAATACAGGTGCACTTTGGCCTTTGCGATATATTTCAGTCAGGTATATTGCCTCAATAAGATGAAAGTTCAAAAAAGGTGAATCTACACCAATAACAAATGCATTCAAACAAATTGTTTTATTACCTTCTCTGAGCATCGTTCAGAAGTAAGTAAGCCACTTCAACAAATTCTGAAAGAAATTGTGTATTATGGCATCGGGAAATTGCCCTCATCTAGCCAGTCATCAGCTAAACCTTTGTTAGATTCGGCCGATAACTCCCGTGCCACGAAATCGAAGTAGCCTGGATAGTAACTTATTTTTATGAATTTGCTGGAGCTGATGTTGTGTCCTATTCCCTGATCTGAGTTTTCGCGATGTGTAATGAGAATATGCAGATATCACACACACAGCTTTATAAAGACCACCTGTCTTATACAGATTCATCACAGGTAGAAAGTAAGCATAGATCGAGCTCCTATACTACACAACACCCAACAACAGCCTCCAGGTCCGACGCATGTCCAGTGGCCACACGTTCCTTCGTGTATACGTAAGGGCAAGCGTATCACTGAAAAGGCTAGTGTGGAATCAGCCACGAATATGCAAGAATATAAATGGAATGATGTCCTTTTTTGCACATGAATATGATTATTTTGTAAAATATGAATACAACGCCAGAAAAACGGCTTCTTGGACGAAATATCACCCTTTAAATCCTTTTTTAAAAGAATCTATAAAAACGCTGAAAGGTAATTCTCAATCAGTATATATGTATTCCTATACACATATTATTACATATACACTAATATTATTTTTAAAAGTAGCTTTAAGCACAATTCGATTAAATCCATAAGGAATTGAAAGAAGTAAAAAATATAAATTGGATAATTATAAAGAATAAAATATATATTTATATGTGAGTAACAGTTACCTAGAAATTATTCGAAAAAGAGAAAATAAACAATATTAAGGTGAAGGGTTTCTTTTATTCCGTTGAAGAGCAGAAATTTTGCTCGAAAACTTGCGCGAAAATCAATATTTAAAGAAACTCTTTACTTTAATATTGTGTATTCTTTCTTTTTCGAATATATTTATATATTGACCACAAACAATTTTATTATTATTATTTTTTTTTTGGAAATCAGGAAATTACTGTAATATACAGGCCTGATATGAATACTATTAAAATTGAGATAAATGCGTAATATAATTGTATATGCGGTGCTGTGTGAAGGCTAATGTGTATTCTAGGTGGGGGCTATATGGGGACATTTGTACGGCCCTTTGTCCGGAATAAAAGAAGGCGTCTGTTTAGAAAATGAGAGGAGCAAATGAGAGAGAGATAGAAGCCAATTTAAATCCAAACGTCAGTTGTCACAGAATGTGACAATGTTCGAGATATTAATCCCAGACGTTGACTTTTGTCATCGGAATGTCTCAGAACCCACGGAAATATGGATATTCCATTTAGCAATTGTTTTGAAGTTTATGTTCAGGTGGTAGAAATATTAGTTAATATCAAGGTATCATTCATTTTATATTATATATAAGATATTAGCGGGCCATCTGTAATCCAGAATTGAAATCATTTAAACGAAATTATATATTTTTGCGCACTATAAACAATTATACCGCCACTGCAATCAGAAAACTAATAAGAGGACCAAGCCATTATTGTGAATTGTCTGTTCTACACTTCAGAGGAACCTTTGCTGGTGGTGTATTACAAGGTAACTATTAGTATGTATATAAGGCTTGGGAATAGCATATATCCTTTATATATATAAAAATGAAGTCAAATATCGATTTTTGTTATCGAGTTGCGCAAAATTTGCAGAATAAATCATTGTGAAATTTCGCATGTAGGTAGCTGAAGAGTTCGTTCAACATATAGGCTATTCAAAAAACTTGATGCGCTTTTTTTTTTAAATGTGAAACCAAAAAGCGTTAGTTCCAGCCTTTTTCAGCTTAGCGCAGCACTGATCACGACGATAAATGAATTTGATTGGTTAATAATTTTACACGTAGTATGTTTACACGATGAATGTTAGTTTGTTTATACGATTGATGTTTTTAAAAGGTAAAATTATCCGATCGCCGTGAAACTTTAGGAAGTTATTGACTAAATTAGTGGAAAGGTTTCTGGTTTGAATTTGATTTGAAATAAATATTCGTTGCAATTTTATTTGCCAATTTTCTACTATCACTCGCAAGCAGCGCCTCTCGCGGCATCTGGTGAAATTATATTTAAAAATTGTAAAAATGCTAAAATGTGTTCCAAGTATAATATAAATGTGATATTTAATTTGATGATTTAGTAGAATAATATTCCAATGACGTTGTAAAAAACTTTGCATTTCAATATTAATTAATATTTGAGAGAAAATATCTTATTTAAAATTTAATAAATGTTTTTAAAAAATTATGTGTTTCAAAAATATATTTGAACGCTTATAACAATATTTATATACGTTTATAAGTCTATATATAGGTGGAGTGGATGTGTTTTCTAGAATCGTTTCAACAAATGTTCGTTAGGAAAACTTTTACTCGGGTAAAAACCGGGCGAAGCCGGGAACATTCGCTAGTATAGTATATTTTGAAATGTATAATAAATACACTTTTATTATATGTCAAATATCTTCCAATTAGTTAGAGCCGATACTTTATAAGAACCTATTAAAATCTATTAAAATATACACTGTCCCTATTTACTACCACCCCCATATTTTGTATATATGCGATATATTTATTAATATAACATGTAAATCCCTATTTGTATTTAAAATAAAATTGGTGACGTCAAAATAAAAAGCCAGAGATTGTGGCAGCTGGGGGCAGAGGAGGAAAAAGCGGACGCCCAGATGGGGGCCCCCTTCCAGGGCTTTTTATAAACGACCCCTGTAAACAGGACAGGTTTTAGCAGGGGGTCAGCGGGAGTATGTTCTACAGTGTGGCCATCTGCAGACCGCTTCTGTCTCTCTCGGTCTCTATCTCCATGTCTCGGTGATAGGCATCCAAGTTTGAATCATGGCTTCTACCTCTGTCCCGTGGGCTGTCCCCTATCACTCTCGGTGCTAACATCTAGCCCTGCCTCTGCTTCTTGTTGTCCGCGTTTGGGAAGAACATCAACACTCGCCTCACGTACACGACTACCAGTTCATCCATACGTCGACAGGATCATTTACAACAATATTACATATAAATCATAGAATAAATTAAATCAACGTTCAGTTGATTTTTTTTACTTGATCCAATATATATCTTTTTAATTATAGATCTATTTATGGATTGCTCTATTTTAAATAAATAAATATATATTGAAAACAAAGTTTTACAGAGTTTACTCCAGTAATCTGCAGCGTTGTGTCTGGTCCACTAGGAAACAGGGATTTATACCTTTGTTAAGTTGCCTCATGTATCGATTGACATGTTATTTCTGTGATTTCACTTCTATGTAGGCAGCTTGACACGTTTGGCATTGAGTTTTTTAATTACCTTGTTTTCTCCTCCTGTTACAAATATGCTTAGATTCTTAGAGGTTAAAGATTGGTTTTATATTTCGAGAGGATTGAAATATGTAGAGATCATATATTGTAATATAAAATTTAGAATTCTTTCCCCGCGTCGTAGCTGATTAAAAAAATAGATCAATATATTTACAAATTGAATATGGCTATTATTTGAAAATGAAAATCTATTTTAATGAATTTTTGATTAATTTATAGTATTATATATTTCGTAGAATTTCTGAAGGTATCATAAAAGTTCACAGGTCCATCTTAAATATGATCAAGTTTGTAAAATCGCACACCAAATCTGGTAGAAGAGCGGTTTTACTCGAAAGTTTGTTTTAATAAAAAATAAACTCATTTTTTTGTAAGTTTTTATAAATATTTATATACGGCATATCTTTAATATATTCTTATTTTTAGAAAGTATTTCTCAAATATATATTAAATCAATATAAAGTTATTTCTTCCAATGGTCTTGTATAATATCCACCCGTTATTTAGATCATACCACAAACGACCTCGGTAAATAGAGGCGAGTTCCCCCTCGAAATATTGGGGAGAATAGGTTTTTTTATTCAAATATCTGTGAATTTCACTTTCTCACTGAAAATATCAGTCAATGCCAAAGGGGATAATTTCATTCGTGCAAATAAATGCTTTAATAATGAATTTTCTCGTCTCTATGAATAAATTTGAGCAATTAGAAGGTTCATCATCTCTCGCGATTCCGAAGTAGATAGATAGATATTACCCATCTAAATAATGAATAAACAGAAATTAATTTCGAATGTGTCTTTACCATAAGACATCTTCAGCGCCGTATGTAAAATCTACATGCTTCGACTACTAACGACCATATGTGGTGGAATATTTATAAGCCAGGTAGCCACTACTTCTCCAGAGTCCCAAGTCACCGAAATAAATCCCTAACAACCTTTTAGATCAGACCAATGTAATCGGCCCCTAAAGTTACAATTTCATTTACAAAATCCCGAAAAACGCCTTGATATTGTCTTAATATAAATTAAAATGACCTCGTTTTAAAAGATTCAAGTGGTAATAATTGTGAAAAAAAAGCTAAGAAAATTACATTATCAAATTTTGATTTTTTAGCAGTTCGAAAAACATATTTTCCCATATTCATCATACACACACAATGATGTTATTATAATATTAGAATCCTTTGCGGAATAACATACATGACGTCTTTGTATAAATGACATGATGTCCTCATACAAAACATTAAGTCTTTATACAAATGACATGGTATCTTCACACAAAAAATGACGCCTTTGAACCAATAGCATTCTGTCAGACACCTCTTACTACGGCAATAAGGGTAGACATATGACGTCGTACAGTAGATCAACATCCGCAGCGGTTTAATCTCCGAGCCTCCAAATCCTCCGTTCAATTTAAAACCAATGGATTCCCAGCGGAGAGAGAAATAATAATTATACTCGGGGAGTAAAGATTGCTCTCGGAAACTTCATTTGTGGCGCCTTTTAAACTCCAATCTGACTCGGGTATTGGATTCCCATCACCGGCCACCGCCACCGGTGAATATTTTAAAGTAAATAAACATCATTTCTACATCGATAATCCCCGCATTTCACACATGGCGGCGGAATTCCAAATTGGAACACGAGTTATCGCCAGATGGAACCTAATGTCTCTTGTACAACTCAGATATTTATGGTTTCCTTCCATGGAACTACACATGTTACATTTGGAGATTTTTATTGAATTCAAATTAAGCCTAATTTGGAAAATTCCAATTCGCTCTTTGTTTGTTTTTCTATGATTATAATACATATATTTCTGACATTGTGTTAATATAACATCTTTAGTTGAGTTCCCAAAATGCATGAAAGACTTTGCTAGTTTTCCTCATATTTTAAACCTATCTGAGGTTGAATCTGAATTATACCGTCAACCCATCATTACACCAAGTTTTCTCCTGTAGAAGAAGTTCGTGCCTGAAAGCTAGATATTAAAAGGTTTTTGAAAATATATTTTTCCTCGGAGGCCTGATATTTTTACTCAATAATGACGATTATTTACCGAGTAGGCTATCACAGAATTTACACCTGACAATGTTATTATCTTTTTTTTTTAAATATTAAAAACTATATATCATATTTTAAATTGTAATATGATACATTTTATAATTTATTTTTAAAACCCAGCTTTGTAAGCCAAAGTCTAGCTTGTATATGTAAAATTTTTGAAAATGATCCTTTCAACGTATGGATAAACTGGCAGTCGTGTACGTGAGACGAGTGTTGATGTTCTTCCCACACACAGACAACAAGAAGCAGAGGCAGGGCTAGATGTTAGCACCGAGAGTGATCGGGGACAACCCACGGGACAGAGGTAGAGGCCATGACACAAACTTGGATGCCTATCACCGAGGCAGGGAGAGAGAGACCGAGAGAGACAGAAGCGGTCTGCCGATGGGCACAATGTAGAACATACTCCCGCTGACCCTCTGCTAAAAACTGTCTTGTTTAAAGGGGTCGTCTATAAAAAGCCCCTGGAGGGGTGGCCATCTGAGCTGGGCGTTGGCTTTTTCTTCCCCTCTGCCCTGCAGGTGACCGCTCTTTGGATTTTTATTTTGACGTCACCATTTTTAGTTTAAATTCAAATATGGGTGTTCAGGTTATATTAATAAAGTATAGCAAATATACAAAATATGCGGGTGGTAGTAAATAGAAACGGTGTACATTTTAATAGAAGGGTATGATCTTATAAAGTATCGGCTCTGACTAATTGGAAGATATGTGAAATATACTAAAAATGTCATTATTATACAGTTTAAAATATATTATATATATTTTATACATTTTCATTTATTATCATTTACTTTTCAAGCTCAGCTTTCTAAGTCTTCTAATTATCTGGTAAATTACTTCACTACACACAGTCGAAATAAGATAGGTAATTTTGTTGTGAGACATGATATTTTTAAAATGAGAAATAGGGCTGTAGTTTTTGAGAAATGTCCGTTACTGAGTCATTAGTTCCCGAATAAACTGACTTCTTTCTTGTTTTATCGCTTTTATAATGCCAGAGCATCTTGAGTATATCCTATATGGTGAGTAAACATTTAACAGGTTACATTGTCATTTACATATAGGTCTTTGGAAAACAATATAACACACACACACAATAAAATGCATACTGTGGTCAAACCTTTCATTTTCTCACCTAATGAACTACTTCTCGGGCCTCCATTTTTTTTCAAATCGAAAATGATTTGTTATGATTTAAAACATCCTATAATGAGTCAATATCGCCAGGTTTGACCAGAAGTAAATATGCCTTAGGTGCTCTTTCGTGGGACTTCATATATTTTATTTTTTAGAATATACAGTAGAACCTCCCTGTAAAGGACAACCCATAATTGCAGAGCCAAACTGTCCTTTAGGGAGAGGTGTCCTCTTATCGGAGAGTTGTTGAATAGTAAAAATAGTAATTTTTCAAATGAAAACTGTCCTTTATAGAGAGGTGTCCGCAGCGGTGTCTAGCAGGGTCTCCGCTGAGGGGAGGCTCTAATATTAATGAAACAGAAAAGCTGAAATACGAAAAGAAGTACTGAGAAATATTTTATAGCAATCAAAATCTGGAAGGCTGATTCAATAAATGACTACTGATTTGAGGTTAGAAAGAATATATATAAATAGTAATAGAGAATAGAATTTAAAATACATTCTGATATCACATAAATTTAGAGGCGAAATAATTCCCACAATCATATAAATCAAGTAACTTATATATAAATAACTTATAAATATTAAAAATAAATATTGAATCATACTCTATTCTCTAAAATTTAATATAAAATTATATATCTTTTTCCCTAACAATTCTCTTCTAGGAAATCATTTTTTTAAACATATAAAAAAAATAATTGAATGCTCATAAAATATTCTCTCAATAATTTAAAATTAAAAATACAATTTACATCTTTCCGGGACTATAATGTCTAATTTTTATTTATCATTAGTTTTTTCAAAACGTTCGTTTGTTAAATTATTTTTAAATAAAATGTTCTTCTTTGAAGTTAAACAGAGAACTCCAATTAAATCAGACGAGATATCATTTTTAATAGAGTTTGAAGTTTGCTGATAAATTTATGAATAATTTAAAATGTACGTGCTATAGAATGTAATATTTTAAGTCAATATATTTAATATAGAGATGAATTATATAACTATGTTTTATACTTACCCATTAATATTTAAAAGATAATAAATATATACGCGCAATTTTATAAAACGGTAGGCTCAAGAAACATGCACTAATAGTTGAAGGTATACTCGATAATGTGTGCTACCCTAACTAAATGAAATCATGGAAAAAGTCAATCGAAAAAACCTACAAGTATATTTTTTAGACGCGAATGTTTCTCTCACACAAACCTTTACTGTCCTTACTGCGTTGAAAAACATTGATAGGGCTTGGTTCATCAATGCTGAACTCTCCCAGAGGTTTCGCCAATTTAATCTACCAGACCGCTTCTTTAGAGCTCTAATACTGTATTTAATTATTCTACAAATATATGCTACACTGAATGGTTGAATCTCAAATATTATTTAAGTAAACTATGGACATAAGCTCTTTTGGGACAGTAGAATTACATATTGAATATTTTCATCCAGCAATGCTCTTCCGCAAACAATAAGGACAAGGCCAGTTGGGTATAAATAAATATATGGGAATAACGTGCCATCTATATATAGCAAATGAAAACATTTAGACGCGAATATTCATTTCACACAAATATCAAACTACTACTGTCCTTACCGCTTGGAGGGTTTACCACTGATGAGCCAAACCCTCCCAATATTTTTATCGCAGTAAGGACAGTAGAAATTTTACATATGTGTGAAAGAAATATTCCCGTTCAAATGTTTTCATTTGCTATATAGAAATGGCACGTTATTGCCTTATAGAAGAATTTATTAAAGGTTTTAGGACATATGTTCTTCTCTCTTCATCTACGAGCAGAAATAAATAATGTGTCGATTTTGGTCAACATCTACCAAGAGAATGACACATTGTACCGAGGTTTCCTCGTAATATAAGAAGAGAGAGACACAATGTGCTGAGTTCGGTCAACATCTACGGAGTATCAGGCATCTCGTCCGGGAGGCCATCAACATCATCGGGAGACCCTATGATCTCTAGACATGGATCTTGGGCACTGGGCAGAAGAACGACGAAATGGCCATCCTTGCGTCAGCGAAATGCCGAATTTATCGGAACTTCGTGCAAATGGGGCAGGGTGGTGGAATTGAGGACCCCTCATCTCCTTGAAGAGGACACTTGTACGGTGGGGAAGACTCCCCGGCTGAAAATATAAATTTGTAAATATTAATTCTTCTCTAAATTATTTTATAATGAGGTAAAAAAGCCGAGCTGCGAAAGCTTTAGACTTTAGAACCTGAGGTCTCTGGTTTGAACACGCTTTTCGCTATCTTTTTATTTTCTCTAATTATGTTTGTGATCTCTTCCTCCTTTTGTCAATAAATTTGTTTTTAGATAGAGACAAAATGTGATGAGTTTTTTTCGGTCAACAACTACGAAAAGAGAGACACAATGTGATGCGTTCGGTCAACATCTACGAAGAAAGAGACACAATGTGCTAAGTTCGGTCAACAACTACGAAGAGAGAGACACAATGTGCTGAGTTCGGTCAACATCTACGAAGAGAGAGAGACAATGTGCTGAGTTCGGTCAACATCTACGAAGAGAGAGACACAATGTGCTGAGTTCTGTCAACAACTACAAAGAGAGAGACACAATGTGCTGAGTTCGGTCAACATCTACGAAGAGAGAGACACAATGTGATGCGTTCGGTCAACATCTACGAAAAGAGAGACACAATGTGCTGAGTTCGGTCAACATCTACGAAGAGAGAGACACAATGTGCTGAGTTCGGTCAACAACTACGAAGAGAAAGACACAAAGTGCTGAGTTCTGTCAAAGTCTACGAAGAGAGAGACACAATGTGCTGAGTTCTGTTAACATCTACGAAGAGAAAGACACAATGTGCTGAGTTCTGTTAACATCTACGAAGAGAAAGACACAATGTGCTGAGTTCGGTCAATATCTACGAAGATAGAGACACAATGTGATGCGTTCGGTCAACATCTACGAAAAGAGAGACACAATGTGCTGAGTTCTGTCAAAGTCTACGAAGAGAGAGACACAATGTGCTGAGTTCTGTTAACATCTACGAAGAGAAAGACACAATGTGCTGAGTTCTGTTAACATCTACGAAGAGAAAGACACAATGTGCTGAGTTCGGTCAACATCTACGAAGATAGAGACACAATGTGATGCGTTCGGTCAACATCTACGAAAAGAGAGACACAATGTGCTGAGTTCTGTCAACAACTACGAAGAGAGAGACACAATGTGCTGAGTTCTTTCAACAACTACGAAGAGAGAGACACAATGTGCTGAGTTCTGTCAACAACTACGAAGAGAGAGACACAATGTGCTGAGTTCTGTCAACAACTACGAAAAGAGAGACACAATGTGCTGAGTTCGGTCAACATCTACGAAGAGAGAGTCACAATGTGCTGAGTTGGGTCAACATCTACGAAGAGAGAGACACAATGTGCTGAGTTCTATCAACATCTACGAAGAAGAGAGACACAATGTGCTGAGTTCGGTCAACAACTACGAAGAGAGAGACACAATGTGCTGAGTTCTATCAACATCTACGAAGAGAGAGACACAATGTGCTGAGTTGGGTCAACTTACGAAGAGAGAGACACAATGTGCTGAGTTCTGTCAACATCTACGAAAAGAGAGACACAATGTGCTGAGTTCGGTCAACAACTACGAAGAGAAAGACACAAAGTGCTGAGTTCTGTCAACAACTACGAAGAGAGAGACACAATGTGCTGAGTTCTATCAACATCTACGAAGAGAGAGACACAATGTGCTAAGTTCGGTCAACAACTACGAAGAGAGAGACACAATGTGCTGAGTTCGGTCAACAACTACGAAGAGAAAGACACAAAGTGCTGAGTTCTGTCAACAACTACGAAGAGAGAGACACAATGTGCTGAGTTCTATCAACATCTACGAAGAGAGAGACACAATGTGCTAAGTTCGGTCAACAACTACGAAGAGAGAGACACAATGTGCTGAGTTGGGTCAACATCTACGAAGAGAGAGACCCAATGTGCTGAGTTGGGTCAACAACTACGAAGAGAGAGACACAATGTGCTGAGTTCTGTCAACAACTACGAAGAGAGAGACACAATGTGCTGAGTTCTGTCAACAACTACGAAAAGAGAGACACAATGTGCTGAGTTCTATCAACATCTACGAAGAGAGAGACACAATGTGCTGAGTTCTGTCAACATCTACGAATAGAGAGACACAATGTGCTGAGTTCTGTCAACATCTACGAAGAGAGAGACACAATGTGCTGAGTTCTGTCAACATCTACGAAGAGAGAGACACAATGAGCTGAATTGGGTCAACATCTACGAAGAGAGAGACACAATGTGCTGAGTTCTATCAACATCTACGAAAAGAGAGACACAATGTGCTGAGTTCTGTCAACATCTACGAAGAGAGAGTCACAATGTGCTGAGTTCTGTCAACATCTACGAAGAGAGAGACACAATGTGCTGAGTTGGGTCAACATCTACGAAAAGAGAGACACAATGTGCTGAGTTCTGTCAAAAACGAAGAGAAAGACACAAAGTGCTGAGTTCTGTCAACAACTAGAAAGAGAGAGACACAATGTGCTGAGTTCTCTCAACAACTACAAAGAGAAAGACACAAAGTGCTGAGTTCTGTCAACAACTACGAAGAGAAAGACACAATGTGCTGAGTTCTGTCAACAACTACGAAGAGAGAAACACAATGTGCTGAGTTCTGTCAACAACTACGAAGAGAGAGACACAATGTGCTGAGTTCTGTCAACAACTACGAAGAGAGAGACACAATGTGCTGAGTTCGGTCAACATCTACGAAGAGAGAGTCACAATGTGCTGAGTTGGGTCAAAATCTACGAAGAGAGAGACACAATGTGCTGAGTTCTATCAACATCTACGAAGAGAGAGACACAATGTGCTGAGTTCGGTCAACAACTACAAAGAGAGAGACACAAAATGCTGAGTTCTGTCAACAACTACAAAGAGAGAGACACAATGAGCTGAGTTCTGTCAACAACTACAAAGAGAGAGACACAAAGTGCTAAGTTCTGTCAAAGTCTACGAAGAGAGAGACACAATGTGCTGAGTTCTGTCAACAACTACAAAGAGAGAGACACAATGTGCTGAGTTCTGTCAACAACTACAAAGCGAGAGACACAATGTGCTGAGTTCTGTCAACAACTACAAAGAGAAAGACACAATGTGCTGAGTTCTGTCAACAACTACAAAGAGAAAGACACAATGTGCTGAGTTCTGTCAACAACTACAAAGAGAGAGACACAATGTGCTGAGTTCTGTCAACAACTACAACGAGAAAGACACAATGTGCTGAGTTCTGTCAACAACTACAAAGAGAGAGACACAATGTGCTGAGTTGGGTCAACATCTACGAAGAGAAAGACACAAAATAAGACAAAGAGACGGCCAGAAGTTTAGTCAACATCTCTATAAGAAGGGCATGTTAATGTTTTCTTCTCCAATTATGCGCCTAATAAAGTTTTTTCCTTACTCTCTGGATCCAATCTTCATTAATATTTTAAAAAGGAGATTTTAGCATTTTCAATTTATTTAAAAGATTTCCTGTTAGATAAACTGCTAAATTATTTACTATTATTTTAAAATTCTATTGATGGTTTCAATTTTCTAAATTTGCTCGCATATCTGAATATTTCACGAAGTTTTCCGTGACAGCGGAGAAAATTAATGATTTCAGATTTAGCTAACAAATACAACTATAAAAACCCTTTTGTTTCGTATTTTAAATTACACAATATTTCTTTTTCAGAAGTTTATAAATATGGGCATTCACACAAACAGTTTTAAAGTATCAATGTGATGTAGATTGTTAAAATTTGCCCAATTTTTTACCAATAATTTCTATTCTTATAAAATATTGAGAGAGTCTTGCTCATTTGTGGTGAATCCTCCCACATTTATATGGTAATTTAAACCAACAACCCTCTATTGTATACTACTTATAACAAGATTGTCTTGTTGTATATAGAAACACATCTATAAATAATTATATGCATGATTGACATGTGTCATTGCATCACCATATGTAATGTACTTTGTACACACTGAAGATAAATAAATAAAACTATGTAATAGATTATGAGCTGAGCTAAGAAAGAGATCGAGATAGAAATCCAACAACCCTAAAGAGGAATTTGGCAAGTCGTTGCCTACAAGGTCAAAGGGTGCAGAATAGCGCAGACGCCCTCACGCCCTTTAGACCTGTTCAAAGTCCAAATTCCCGCATGTTTCCCCCCTCGGCAAAGATATATAAAACCTCGGTTTTAGCCGAAATTATAGTCACTTCACCATCGGCGTTAGCCCTTGTCGGTTGTACCCAGGACCACCTCATCGACCATATAAAACAGTAAGAACTCTTCTATCTCCATCTTGCTCTTAGCTCGACTCCTATCTGTTCACGGAACCTTCCTACTACAACTGTGTCTCTTCGTTTTTTGTGTGTGGACATTCCCAAGCTTTCCACTCTGCCTCGACCACGACTGCCTGTTATCTGAGAGAACTGTTAAAGGTCCTCCAAAGTGCAGAGAGGTACTGGAAAACTCTCCACGCCCTGACTGTCCCTCTCGGTTACTACAGGTTTGACTTTCGGTTACCACAGCTATAGCGAGAGTCGACAGGATAACCGCCATGTCATCTCTACATATAAAATATCGTTTCTCGGTCTTTTGGCTAAGATCATGTAGTATATCTCTAGATATTTTCATTTATATATATCTTATTAAAATTCTATTCAGTAGAAAGAGTGGATATGTTTGCTCGCGAAAAATATATTTTCTATATTATATAAATATATAATGTAACGAATATTATTATCATTATTATCATAATATTCTGTGTGTTCCGGAATATTATTATCAATAATATTCGTTAGGCAAACTATCACTCGGATAAAACTCGGGCGAAGCCGGGTACGCATTCGCTAGTATAGTATAAAAATGAATTTTAATTTTTTATTTAATATATTTGAATTATAAAATGACTTTATGCCCTTTTAAAAGAATCGTGTAAATTATATAGTATAAATACACGATTATAAATAAAATAATTTCTTACAATAGTAATTAGGTTGGAAAATATTTTGAAAAATATTTTTATGAAGTATTTGTAAACATTTTCAAAGGTTTGATGGATTCTATCAAACAGGGTTAATTGATACATACCCTATAATGTATTTTACCTTTCTCTCAATCAGAATTTCTAGAAGTTCTGTAAAAAATAAATCATTGAACTACTGGTGTACACTTCTGTCTCACTACTTTTATAAAATGATCATAGGTTGCAAATGATGATAAGATTGGCCGGACTGTAAAAAGGTTTTTCGTTCTATTCAGTCTTTTGTGAAAAATATCCATTGATAAATTAATAAAACATTACCTCAAACCTCGGAGTAGATATTCAATAAAGAAAGAGAAAGAGAACCATCTCTGTTAGAAATCATAGTCATCATTGGAAGAACAAATAATTTATCAGCGCTGATAAACATGTGCACTCATTAATTCAATTAAAAAAATAGATAATAAATATAATATAAATTCTATAACTTTATTATGTTCGTTTTTGAAAAAAAAAATACATATAATTTCCTAAAGAATAAGGAGGTTTAATCATGAATGGGAGGGTCAGTCGGAGTACACTACTAGATCATAGAATACCACTGTGGAAACATGGATAGGATATTCTGTGTATTGAAAGAGTTAACGACACAGATATCTTAAGTGCCATAGTTTAGATGAATAACATTTTGGCGATTGTATCTTCAAATATTTGAAATTTTAATGTGGTTGATTTTTTTGGTACATATAGTTGTTTTATAATAAAATGTAATAAAATTTAATGAAATGTGCGGCAATAAATCCAATGAGAATCTGAAGGAATATAGAAAGATATCTTTATAATATATTCCTATATATATATAAATTTCTTCAAATGTCAATATCAAATTAATAAAGAGAACGAACACATTCCAAATAAAATTTGCCACGAGGAAAATTAGGAAAGACAAACTTCAGGAAGACACAGAAATTTATTTGAGGCAAGCACAAACTATGAACGATAAAAAAGTTTAGCAATGAGGGAAGTTTACAGAGTAGCAAAATATAAACAAAAAATGATACTCTGTTAATAAAATAATAAATACTTGGCCAAACTATATTCAAAGGTACAAAAAAGTGTAAAGTTGTAAATTCTCGCACTGGCTTCTCAAGACAAAAATACAATAACGTACATACTCAGGCATCAATAGCCATGATAGGAATGATTTGAGAATGCGGGAGGAAATAATCGAAGCTCCAATCAGCGATCACCGCCCAATTACACAACCAAACATTAATAAACACAAGGGGAATTCATTCACACGCCAACCACCGCCGTCTGTATCGATTCAGGAAAATCAATGGCCATTTTTGCATCTTGCCGCAGATTAAACTGACAAGAATGGTTTAAATGAGTAAAAATATAATTTCCCCAGCAAAATATTTATTTTCTAGACTTGAAATAAAAAGTACAAAGTGTCGGTCTGGTAATTTCCTCAAAATGAATTTAATTCCGGCATCCTCTCCTAGGATAATAGCGCCCTAAGCTGGGCCAGGAATTTAAACAAACACTGCTGCCTAGCTTTAATTAAGTTACACTGGCGGACAATCGGAATTAAATAATTTTCTTTCGACATATACATAGAGTTTGTGTCTGGATTATTTTATCTTTGTTGCGTTTAATTGACTCCTCACACCAACACTCCCTGGATTATCCTACTGTCGAACATTTGTTTAAATAATTAATTTCTATTTACCAATATGTATATATGTAATTAAATCTTATTTTATAAATAGTGAAAGACATGAGACTTGAGAGATCATCCACTCGAGATCCGGATGATAACGCTGGTTCACGCAGCTGTCGTTTATTAGAGAATTTTATAAAATCTTTAATAGAAAAACCCTAAATGGAAATATGCTTTTTTAAGTAGGTAAGATATTCTATATATAATATTTTTCAAATCGAATCATTTTTTAAAACCGCATGCTTAGTCTGTTAGAAACAAACTAAACCTAGATGGCCGAAGAACCGCCTACATCAGGTCTATGACAAATCTTTGTGGATGAAAATTATATATTCGTAGAAGAGAAAGAAGACTGATAATTACCAAGATCGTTTATTGCTTAATAATATTTATAAACAAAAAGGAAGACCAAGAGATTAAATAAATTAAACTAGATAAAATTATATGTACATCAGCAGCTCACGTCTATCAGCGGCCTGACCTATCCAAGAACCGCTAGCCAATACAACAATTTAACATATCTGAGATACATAGGCAGATATGCAAATTGGAACAGACAATATTACAACAATACGCAAATCACAAGAGTATTATATCGTAGAAATATCCCAGAATTGTCACTTTAAACAGTTTTGCTTTTCTGTATGGAGCGATCATAAAGAAAATGAAGGAAGTTTCAAAAAGAAAAGGGTTTGTGAAGGTCCTCGTATTTATGCAGGATTTTACCTACCGTCAAATTTATACAATCCTTGTTTTATAAATATCATTAGTTATTTATCGATAGTTCTTAAATGAAGGAAAAGCCCTTTAAGTTCATGGGGAATACTCGACAGGCCCTACCGTTAGACAAGATCAGTTATCACCTTCTCCCTATCACGGCATTCAACATCATGTGGTAGGAAAGTGCAGAATTCTCTAGAGTTCTGAGTAAAGTGGTAATTATTCAATATTAATATATTCTTTATGGGTGCATATATACTGAGAATGCACGTATTCTCTCTTAAATTCAACAGTAGAATAGCAGAATAGTTTTGCAAGAGAATAAATGTTGAAAGATATATGTCCTGCTTATTTAAATAAATATAGACCTTTTTTTAAATATTATTTCATGTCTCTTCAACCAATGATGCATTTGGTCTTTGGAAATATGTGTAATTATGTTATATTACAATTGCAGTTAATATTAAGTTCAAAAGAGCTGTTGCCAATGAATTAGTGTATATTTTATAATTTTTTTCAGAAGAGGCGACTAACTTCTTTTTTTCTAGAGGTTTCTGGAAGTTTAGTAAGAAAAAATTAGGTAATTGTTGACTATTTGAATATTAATGGCCAATTGTTGAAAAAAGTCGAGTGTCTTGGAAATTTACTAAGAAAAACTTAAGTAGTTGTTGTTTCTCTCTTGTTAATATACTACTTTCTAGCAATTCGAGCTTATCAATAATCCACAGGTATCTGGATGTTTACAGAAATATTGTCGATATTTGTGGCCTGTTCTCATTTGTAGCAATTCAAGAGTATCGTTTTTCTATAAGTAAAAGAGTTTTAAGAAAGTAAACTTTTATATGCATATTATTTTTTAAAAACTTATGCATCTATCATGCTCTTCTACGAGTTCGATATTGTTACATAGAGAAAAAATAATATATTTATCATAATCATATCTAAAACTCTTTAACCGTATTGGTGATCTGATTACATAGTGGTTGGGAACAATTCAAATATCTCATCCTTCTACTGATCCTTGGAAATTTACTTGCAAAACTGACGAAAATTGGCATATCTACAGGATTTTTTATAATAATTCGGAGGTCTTCTACATATTCCTGGTGTTTTAAATATAGTTAAGGCTTTATAATAAATAAAAATTATCGGTCAACTGAAATTTGCTTATGGCTTGCACCATCTATTGGAATAAATATCAACTTCAATTTCAAAATTTCAATTCAAACTCAATTTCAGTTTATATTTATTTTGATAGATAGCACATGCCATCAGCAACTTTCAGTTACCCGATTAGAAGATGTTTTTTTTTTCTTTTCTCAATTTATGAACCTTATCCCAGTAGAATATCACATTTATACTATTTTTTTTACATTTATAATAATTGATATCAAATTCTTATCTTCTCTGGATGTCTACATTGTTGGAATTAGTGTTTGCTGTTTATTTCCATTGTGCCAGGCCAACATTTCAAGCGTCTTATAATTCTACGGGTTGTTAAAGTTTTTTACGATAGTTTTTATTATTTATGTCGATATTTATTGTTTAAATTCGAGGGTTTTATTCTTTCAGAGGGCCCTAAATGTATATGTTCCATATTGATCTATAAGCAATATTTTAGAGGATTTAGAAAGATGAAAAAACGTCTTACGACTAAAAACTTGTTCATCGATCGATAGAGAAGCCTGATTCCAATGGCATTCCAAGTCTATAGATTGTCTTATTTGAAATTACTAAGGCCTTAAGAAAGCGTTTCTATATAAAGAAAAATTTGGTGTCGAAATAGTTTTGAATATCTAAACTCTTAATAAATAAAACCTTTGCATATAAAATATATATTTATCACTTTGATTTGGATACAAGAAGTTTCGGCGTCTATTCTAGTCCGGATTTACTCGAGAAACAAACATCGAGGGAATTAGACAAAAATAAGAATATCAAAAATCATCACCGCATTACAAAATGTTTATACTATAAATACAGAGTTTTTAGATGTATACATCACATTCACTCTTTGATTAAATATGAAATTGTATATTCGCTTAAAGAAAGAGTAATTCAACGATCCCTGCCCCATCTCCGTCTTTAATCTGTAAGTCGGAAAGCTCATAGGACATCTTTTTCTCGCTTTATTAATGATAAAGACAATGGTGAAAATATGGAAATGAATTAATTCTATAGCATAAGTGCTGAAAACATTCATGCTATAAGAAACTACAAGAACACTGAGAAATATTCCAAGGTTTAAATATTCTCTTGAGAGGAAGTGGATGTCTCCACAGCGGCAGGGTAATCCATCTCCATGGACGTGTCACCCAGCCTATATTTTATAACTAGTAGTTCTTCCTACTCGGGTGCTAGATTGAAATACTCATCTTTACCTACCCTACAGCCCGTACAACGTTGGTCAATGTAAAGTATGCTCGCACATTCACACTTTAAATATTATCATTGGTCGTTCACCTAGCTTCCTAATCTCATTTCTTCATTTTTATCAATTTAAAAATGAATTTGAAATTAATGATATATGTGTATGTAAGTGTGTGCTAAATTGATTTTAAATAATTTAGCACCTGAATATATTATATCCGTATGCTAAATTATTTTTAAAACAAATTAAATACATAGATAAATCATTTTGTTCAATGATTGAATTACAAGTTAAATATATATATATATTCAGTAGAGTGCGTATATAAATATTATACATATTCGACACGATGTGTTTATAATAACAAAATATAATAACGTTGATATAATAATGTTTTTTTTTTTAATGACGCGCACCTAATTTTTGTAATATAGTTGACCAGTTATATCACATTCATTATATAGTCTTCAAACGTTTTATTGAAGACGCTTCGTCTCGATTTCTGCTACTTGAGGAGAAATCATTGGAATAAATAGGCAATCACAACCACTAGAGGCATGCCCTTTGTGATAATGTATAAAAACAATAAATAAATATTCCTGCAAATATTAACAGTAAAAACCTCATGAAATTCTATATTAAATACTGAAATTGAGTTGGAACTATCGTTGCTGATAATTTGAGGTCTCTTTTCAGCCTTGATGGTAGATGTGGTATTAATGTATTTAGATTTATTTTCTTTGACAGGTAAAGTTAAGATACAGTTTATCATAGCAAGAACAACGAGAAATGTTTACAGTTTTTTTTATTTAATAAGAGAGACGGAATTTGAGGATATAATTAGAAAGGATTGAAAGGATCCCGGGGAAGATGTTATGGCCACCATAGGTTGAATATATAGAATCAGGCAGTCGCAAAAGAATTGAATTACCCTGCCTATATATTGTTGATATTTGGTTTTGTATATTGATTATTATCTGCACATTAATTCTGCTATTATTCTTTGCTCTATTTAAATCCCAACATTCGCTTTAAACTAGTAAGCGACAAATCTTTGGAGCTGAATTTGCAGGCATCGATTTTCTTACTCAGAGGATGTTTAAACTAAGTTATTCGAACGTTGATGAAATATATATTAAGTAATTAATGTATTTATTTATGTCTTCTATACTAGTAACAACTATTATACCCCCTTATGATTAAAAAAGGAAAATATGATATTAATTTTGCTAAATGCCTTCTCAAGCTCTTATTGTTTTTGAGATGTAGTACGCTGTTTTGAGAGAGCTTGTTTACCGAATCCAGATATAAATCTCGGCCAGTACTGTAAATATACAGAACAAATACATTCTATAATCTGCATGCTTTTTTGCGAAGTAATTTAGCGAAATGTGTATGTTGAACTCGACGTATGAAGCAATTTTATTATAGCTAAACAAATTGAAAATTTATAATGGAACCAGCCGTTTGAAAACAAGCTTCTGATTTGATTCAAAGCTAGAAATGGTTGATCAAACAATGGGAGGACCATTCTTTATTTTACTTGATCCAGTGAGTTTCCTCAGAATATATAATATTTAATTGAAACTATAAATTGCTCTTTTTATGACGAATAATCTCCCAATATTTCTTAAATAAAGAGAGTAGAGATTGTTGGGTAAAATGTGTCTTTTTAGAACATAAATTGCAGGCTTTCCTCAGCACAATGCTATTCCTATAAACACGATGCATTAGCGCGCCATCCTTTATATAACACTTAAATAATAAACGAAACAAATGTTCTATTGCCCTAAATGCAAAATTTTTTTCATTTAAATTAATGACCGATATGTCCTCACTTCTTTTTTCTAGATTTGGTTCATTTTGTCTCCTCTCTAATTGTAAAGATGTTGCTGTATCACCTCATAAGCATAAATAAATAATTTAAATTAATCATATATCGTTATAAATAGCTCAAAATTCCTACATTCCTACTGGATAAAGGAAAACGCTCGCCTTTGTTTGAAAGTTTGCGATATATTCTCCATGAAAGACACAGAAATTGATACGATATATGCTGAACTGTGTGCTTCCTTTAAATCTAGCGCGCCTACGTCACGGGACGACGTGGTATTTAGGAGCTTCCAACCACTACCACTAGAGGCGCTGTACCTTACCCTTCACTTCCTGTTATGTCTTCCCTTGTTCTGGCTGCTTGCTATGTCGTGATATATTAAAACTTATATATTTCAATCTATTCTGCATCTGATTGAACCACCGATCCAACAATATATTTATTTAATAAATTGCTCTCTATAGTAATAGAAATTGCTGAGATTTATTGATTACATTGCGTGGTCATTCAGAATTCTCCTGCGATGTGTTGATATAGTAGTTTAAACCTCAAATTCGACCGCAATACTGTTTAAGTACAGGAGCATGCACACTACCTTAATTTTGACCATTTGGATCATAGTTTTAGAATATGCAACTTTTAAGTTTGTTATAAATATGTATTAATACTAGAAACAATTATAGGCGCGTAATATATAAGGACAGTAGAAATTGTTTAATTTTCAAAAGAATCATACGCGTCTATAATAGTTTCGAATATTCATAACAGATGGCGCGCTGATGCATCATTATATTTACGCAAGTTTGGCCTTAAATACCCATTTCTTGGTTTTTCAAGAAGCCTCTAGGACTAAAAATATTTTTGGTCGCAATGGTACAGTCTACTCCACGCTGACGAGCGCCAAAACGCGAAATACGTTCGTGGATGGCTTTTCTTGATTTGTCAAGAAATTGGGTTGGCCAAATATCAGGGAACAGGCTAAATCAATGTTTAGCTGATTTCTGTTGCATCAGATGACGCTCTGCCTTCTGTAAAGCACATGTGCTCCTGGTCAGGATATGCCATTTTTATTTTTAAGAAATATGTATAGTTAACTTTTACCCATTTTTTTTAAATTCACTAATATAGGATCAATTTTATAAATTCTATATAACTTTGAAAATATTTGATGTGTGATTTTCTTCAAATATTTAATAATAAAAACTACTTGATAGTAAATAATTATTTTTTCTACGTTTCTATAATAACGACACTGCACCTTCAATTCTTTATCTTTACAATTAAAAATATTATTCATAACATATAAATATAGCATTGTTTTGTTATCAAATAAAATCTACAAGAGGATGTATTATTTTTTTGTGATTTAATATGATAAGGTACAATTTGGATTATAGATTAGAAATAAAATGTAAAAAGACCATGTCTAAATTAATCAATATTGTGTGATGATTAGGTAGCAGCGTTGTTTCAGGAACGTCATACACAATTTATTCATTTTAATTGGGTCATATTACCTTTTATCTGCGATGTAATAATTTTTATAAAAGTATTTTACTCTTGGAAAAAGTATTTAAAAAAACTATAGACATAGAGGACATTATATATACGTTTAATTATCAATATATAACATGTTATGAACATTAGGTTTTAGCAAATATATATTTATAATCAGAGTAATCAATTCTGTCATCGTTTGCTTTTGTGAATGTATGTAAATAATGGATTTCATGTTTTTTATTAATTTTTGTTCTGGCTTTATTTGTTTAAATCTCTTTTTAAAAATCGTTTAAAATGCAGTCGCAATCATTAGCGAACACATATGTTTGCCTAATATTTCCATATGCTCTTTTATATTTTACAGAAAAATATTTACATGCCAGTATTTTGGATTAAATTTTTTTATAAACCTTTTTTTATATTATTTTTACTGAGAAGATGGGCATCGCAGTCAGGATTCTTTACAGTCAGTCACTCAACTAAGGCAATTTCAAAGGTTAATGGGGGTTTGGTGGAAAAGCTGCCGTCTATTTAAACTATATTAATTTTGACACAACTAAATGGATTGCAAAAAAATAATTAAATCAAATACCTAAACACTAATATAATACAATTTTTGCCATTACACACTTTTTTCCCTGTAGTTTATGTGTTTCTTCTGTATTGCTATTCTATGGCACTTCTACTATTTATTATTGATGTACTTTCAGTATAAAGGATACTTCACTCGGAGGATTTCTCGGGCGAAGCCGGGTCGTTCTTCTAGTATATTTATAATTATATGTATTTCTACTGAGTGTCATTTCAAAACCTTACCAAGAGTCTAGCTTCAGTACCGATATAAAATAAAAAGCCAAATGCAATATTACAGCGGTATGGCAGATTAAACTGGCGAAACCACTGGAAGGACTCAAACCTGATGAGCCAGGCCCTCCCATTATTATAGCATTGCAGAAAGATCAGCAGAAAATCATTTTATTTAAAAAAAAATGCGCGTCAATAATAATTTGAATTCATTAAAAATATGATTCACATTTTTTCGAATATTAGAATTAGTTCTTCTTTAGGATATATATATATATATTTGAAGCATTTTTTCCTCGGAGAGAATTCTAAAACTTTTTTTTCAAGTGTAAATGTGCAAAAACACCTACCACACCTCTATATATATTGTTGAAATTTGCGAAATAATTGGCCTGATGATGAGCTAACGCTTGAAAGCTTGCCGTTTTATATTTCTTATTTATATATAAAATAAAGATTTTTTTTTGCAATTAATTTTATCGGTGTATACCTTTTTAATTAGTTCTTCATCAACTCTCTCTTTAGGATATGGGAAACTGAGTATATTTTCCGTAAAGGAATAATACATTTTCTTCAGTTTCATTTAATAGTTTCTTAAGACCCTTAGAGATAAGTGAGAAGAGGTTATATAACAAATATTTACTAATGTATACAAATGAATATATCGAGATAGGTGTTAGTCCACATATTGTGCAAACTTTCCATAATTAAAACATCCCTATTTAGTAAATATACTTATTCCTCTTGAACACACAACTGAATAGTTTACACACATAGATGATCAATTGAAATGGTGATGTTGAAGTGAATTGTTTAAAGTTGTTACAATTGTAAATTCCTGGTGGATTCATCCGTCTAACTCAACAAGTCGCCGAATATCTCGAAGTGTGAAACCAATACGATATATGTGCTCCACATAAGTTTGAATCATCAGTTTTATTGTATTGGATATATAAATAAATTATAAACAATACTTAAAGTTTTACCGCATAAGCTTCTTTTCTATGAAAAATCAATATTTATTTCAAAGAGAAATATCTACTATTTCTAACTTTTTGAATGAAGTATGAAAGGGTGAAAACACGAAGAGTAATGGCGAACGGGAAAAATAAAAGTGTCCAGGGGTGGGAATCGAACCCACAACCTTCTGCTTACCGGGCAGGTGCCATGTCCACTAGGCTACCCTGGACGTATTTCTCCGTTCGTAAATAATACCCAAAGTAACTTATAATACATTATAAAGGACTGCGGCGTGTGATTATAAACAATACTTAAAGTTTTACCGCATAAGCCTCTTTTCTATGAAAAGATTCCCGCCCCTGGACACTTTTATTTTTCCCGTTCGCCATTACTCTTCGTGTTTTCACCCTTTCATACTTCATTCAAAAAGTTAGAAATAGTAGATATTTCTCTTTGAAATAGATATTTATTTTTCATAGAAAAGAAGCTTATGCGGTAAAACTTTAAGTATTGTTTATAATCACACGCCGCAGTCCTTTATAATGTATATAAATAAATTGTTTAATTTGTTTAAATCTCTTGTATCATTTATAAAAATCATTGAAGGGTGTAGATTGTAGAGAATCAAAATTTTGAAAGAGATTTTAAGGCGATTTCGAAAAGAGAAAAGTAAACAACCAAATAATTTGTGTGCACAATCTATTAAATGTGAATAGTACTGGGAAGTGAATTTGTGTTCATCATTGACACCAATTAACAGAAAATTCCTTTATTAATAAGTTGAACAATGTGGCAAGTTTCCCGGAGAATTCGTCTGTTTAATCCTTTAATTTATTTTTCATACTTAACCGGCCGTTTATGTATTGTTTTCCGAAGTTCAGCGCTCAATCCGTGTATAGTTGTGAGATTTTCTACACACTATATTTACAGATATTCTGTATAGGTTCTTAGATATCTTCTACAATAATACATGTTCAAAGCATAGAATATATAATAAATGCTGCTAAATGTGCAATATTAGAGCAGTATGGTAAATTGAACTGGCGAACACTTTGGAAGAGTTCTTCTCTGATGAACCAGACACTCTAAATATTTTTAATCGAAGGAAAAACAGTAATTAATTGTTTATTAGTAAAGAAAATCGCGCTAAATAGGTCTAATTATAATAAAAAGAAAGCCGGCTTCTTACTTATATCTAAAGTATCTTAATATGTTATCTGATTATGCCGTATATACCAGGTATACTTTTCTGTTACAGCAAATATTCCTATTTCTCCCAAACACAAGATGTCAAGGCCGACAAGAAGGCCTGCCAGGTTTATGTCCCAACAGAGCTATAAATCTACCTAATACATCCTAGCCTTGCTGTTTATCTTCTGACATGAGTTAATTGCAAGCGAATCGATAGCAAACCATGGGATTCCCAGAACTCTCTCTTCGATCATTTATCCTGGTTATCATTCTCTTTAATTGTGTTCTTTAAATTCCTCAACTCAAATAAACATTTACCAATACATAAATTATCAAACACAAATACCGAATATTTATTCTCTCTTTATATGGGAAAATTTCGTATATGTTATTTATCATATTGCACTATATATCATCATAAATTTATATTTTTCCCAATTATATTTGATATATTACATACTAGCCGAATGACCCGGGCAACGCCCGGGTTTTACCCGATTAAATGTTTTTATTCAAATACTATTCGTTACAATTATAAATTGGCACCGTGGATGTCACTTTTGTGAAACGTGCCGCTCCAAACTTTGTGTGTTTTTAAAATATAAAAATAAAAATGTAAATTTTCACAATGATATTTGAAAATTATATTATTTTGATTTTCAAATACTATTCGTTACAATTATAAATTGGCGCCGTGGATGTCACTCTTGTGAAATGTCCCGCTCCAAACTTTGTGTCTGAGAAGCGATATTTTATAGAAAGATGATCTGGCTTTTGTTTGCTGCTCGAATGAAAGTTTTTCTGTTAGAATTTTGTTCCTGCGTACAAAAAAATTAACTGGTTTCACCCGTGGTCTCTGCTTTTTGGAATTTTTCCCGATATAATTTTGTATCTGGTAATCAAACATGATACAACAATATTGTCATCATCATTTTCTGACTAAAAAAAAACAACTATTTTTGCCCAGAACCTGTCAATTTTATTTTTTATTGGCTAAAAATCCGATAAATATCTTTTCCAGATTTTTCTCTATGTCCTGTCAAAACACGTTTTACATGTACATTAGGTCAGCTGATATTAACTCCCATCTTCACCGCT
Source organism: Cordylochernes scorpioides (assembly GCA_030710605.1). Classification (NCBI taxonomy): domain Eukaryota; kingdom Metazoa; phylum Arthropoda; class Arachnida; order Pseudoscorpiones; family Chernetidae; genus Cordylochernes; species Cordylochernes scorpioides. The sequence goes on along the minus strand of CP092877.1, from coordinate 5,896,168 downwards.
AGAGGCGCTGCTTGCGAGCGAAAAGGCAAATTTGCAACGCAATTTGCAAATAACTCGAAGAATATGCGGGATAGAGACCTGAAAATTTCACTATAAGTTTTTCCAGATTTTACTCGATATACTGTTAAAATTTCAGTCAGATTAGTTAAGTATTGTGGACGTGTATAGCCGACATAGATACCCACATACATACATACATACATACACTGACTTTTATATATATATTACATATTAAAATAAAAATGTCATCCCTCTGTATGAGGTTATCTCTCCCAACTGAACGTTACCTCGACTTTGTTGATAAATATAAACTGGATGTTGATTTTCCACATTATACACTTTCCATTATTTCTCAAGGACCCTTTATGTTTAGGTTGTTGAGGAACAACTTGCAACAAGTTCCAATACGTTGTTAGCTTTTCATGATTAGCAAAATGTTGATTTTCGGCAATATTCTGCTATTTAAAAGAAAATATTCACTTGACTCATTCCATAAGAAAGTATCATAATTATAAACACTAAGAAGACACACCACTCTAATCAAAACCCTTCTTTTTACACATGTAAATTATATAATGTGTATGCCCAGGTATTTCTTTTATAGCTTCAATAGAGTCGAAAGGCATGTTCACTACAAGCCAGATGGTAAAAATCGAAGCTATTTTTATAATTTTATAATTTTTTCAAACTATTCTAACATCAAATCGTTTCGCCTTATAAATGTAGAAGTGTCGCCTTTGAACATAGAATAAAATCAACCTTTTCATACGTCATCCAAAAGTTAGAAATATTAAATATTTCTCTTTGAAATTAAAAATGATTTTTCATAAATAAAAAAGAAACTTATGCGGTTAAACGGTTTGTATAGCTTTATAATTATACGCCGCAGTCATTTATAAGTATAGAATAAAATATTGTTATATATTTAAATCGAAAAGAGATAAATAATTTTGTCAGAAAAATATAAAATTTGTTTATTACACCTTAAAATACAGACGGCTAATGATGTAGATTTCTATCTCATATTTGAAGATTAGAAAAGAGATTATGAGATTTAGGTATTTACGAACCGAGATTCCACCACTGATGAGCCAAGCCCTCACAATATTTTCCTAACTCATTGGGAATGTAGGAATTCGTTTTATTTGTAAAAATGAAAATTCGCTTTGAATACCTTTAACTATCGAATATTTTTACTTTTCTAAAAATGTTTGATCTAAACGAGTAAGGTGTTTTCAAATGTTACCATATAAGTTGAACTCTCTTTCTGTATTTGTGGATATTTTTATTCCCAACAAGTTACCATTCAATACATTTCGGAAATTTATTATATATAGGTTATCTACAAGCTTATCCAATTACTAAAAGTGTTGAATTGTTTGAATGAATCCCATAGCATGGAGGATATCAAAGCTGAGTGTGAGGATACGACTACATGAAACTCTAAATTTGTCAAAAACAACTTCAATCTTTATCCTAATTAAGAACAAGGTAGCCACTGATGGTGTACCTGAAAGTTGCTGATCGTTTTCGCCATCTATCGAAATAAATATCAACTATAATAATTTAAATTGATAATGCACAATTTGGATTATAGATTATAAACACAGGGTAATAAGACCAAATCCAAATAAATAAATAGTGTGTGACGTTTCGGTAATAGCGTTGTTACCATCTTCAGACAAAAGTACTTGAAATGAATGAGATTCAGTACTTTTGTCTGAAAAGATGGTAATAACGCTTTTACCGAAACGTCACACACTATTTATTTCATTCAGTACTTTTGTCTGAAGATGGCAACAACGCTGTTACCGAAACGTCACACACTATTTATTTATTTGGATTTGGTCTTATTACCTTGTGTTTATAATAATCTAAAATAAATTATTATAGTATATTGGTCTTTCGTGGAACAATTAAAGGAACATGGCTTAACGGTCCCCGAATTGGTACATCGGGCTCAAGACAGAGATGGCTGGCGTCTCATTGTGTTTGGGATGTAACACGTACAGTGGGCCACAACGTTCGATCACGAATAAAATGATTTATCTATATTGGCCAAATACCCTTTGTTTCTTAATTTAGAAATCAACCATGTACGCGACATTTTTCAATTGTTGTTTATGTAAAATGTTTGAATCGCTCGAGGGACTACGAAACACCGTAGAAACTACAAACCTGATTAATCCAATAAGCAAAATAACAAAATATCTGAAGTTGATAAAAAATATATCATTTTATATACTAGTTAATTCATGTTTAGGGAATACAAGTCCTCTCTGGTATACATACTATAAATTTTGATAAAATCAATAAGGAATCTAGACCTAGTTTTCTTTATAACATATATACGTTTTTAAAATATGTAAAATAGATTTCAATATATATATCAAAAATTGCATTTAAATTCGGCGTGTTATAATTGGCTAGAAGTAATACTGCTAGGTCTCAGTGTTGATGGGTATGTTAGCCTGAGAGCTCAAGAAATTAAAGAATTGTAAAAAGAAACCAAGTCCTAGATTCCTTATTGATCTTTTCAAAGGGTAAAAACAGGAAAGAATATTTATCATATTATAAATTATAGATTATAATAAAAGAGAAATGTTTCTCCATTTTTATTATATTACGACATCTATGGACAGTTTCGGAAATGTTAGTGTTGATTCGACATTACTTGGAACATTTATTTGATTAAATTGAGATGTTTTAGCTATAAGGAATTAATACACCATCCTCCTATATGGAAGGTAGTTCAACGTTAACTATTTTTTTTTATAAAGTTGATGTGATGACTTCAAGTCTCTATTAGACGTTTATTGTAGGATTGATGAAGTTAATTACATGTTGATTGATTTAAATCTCCTGGATATTAATTAACAAATGCTACAGGTTTCTGGAAATGGGTTTATTAATGAATATAGAATAAAGGAAAAACATCTCCAGAAACCTTTAGCATTTGTTTAATTAAAGTTAAATACATATTTCAAAAATAGGTGTTCTGGTTTTAGGAAATATATAAATGTAAATTGACATTTAGGAAATCTTTTATTTGGAAATAAAAAATTACAATGAAATTTGATATGAAGTTCTACGGTGGTGACAACTTGTTGCCAAGTTTACTCATCAAGGATTTCTCTGATTCCGAGAAATGATCCGTTCTCAACCTTAGAAATCGCCCCTTCCTCGTCGTGCTATCCTATAAGATATAATGTATCTACATAATCGCGGCACGCTGCAACTCCAGTAGCCCTGGTTGTTGCTTTGACTCTATATATATAAGGAAGCTGTGATGGGGACCAGTATATCGAGATAGAACTCAGAAAGTTTTTGATCTTTGCATTAGTAAGGAAATGTAAACATTAAGTTTATTATTATACATCCAAGTCAATAAAATAATTCTTTGTATCAATATTGAGTAAAACATCAGGCCTCCAGGGAAGAGTATATTTTCAAAAACGTTTTTGATGAGAGAAGCGTGGACGCGGACGCCGCTTGGAGGCGCTGCATGAAGATAACTGACCAATGGGAACGGCCCACCTCAACAGTCAGTCTTCTTCCTTGTATATACCAAAAGACTGCCTTTGTTCTACTGCTGTGTGCGGTTGTTATTCTATTGTAAACATATGTATCCTTATATCTAATAATAACAATATATTTATAAAATCACTTATTTTTGGCTGTTCTTTTTGTAACACCGACCCACAACAGTTTTTATTATCTAACTTTCGAGCACGAACGCCCTTCTACAGAAAAAAACATGGTATAATAATTTTTTGAAAAGATACTTTTCCCTGGAGACCTGATAGTTTTACTTAATACTTCCAAGTCTTAAATTAACGATTCCAGTAATAGGTCTCAATCCAAACATTGTAGTGGGAAGAAGGGGGAGCATGAACAACACTTTCATTTCAATTTCATCTGAATTATTATAATTTCCATTCATATCATTTTTCAATATTGCAGTGTTTCAACACAATATTACTGTAATACATTTGAAACATTCGTTTGGAATAAGCACACAATATATTTATAAAATTAAAAATAAGTAATCTCTAAAAATGATATATCTTTAAAAAAATAAAAAAGGCATCTCCTTATCGGACAACTGAAAGTTGCTTATCCGTAGCCTTCAGTAGCCATCAGTAGCCATCAGTAGACATCAGTAGCCATCAGTAGACATCAGTAGACATCAGTAGACATCAGTAGCCTTCAGTAGCCATCAGTAGACATCAGTAGACATCAGTAGCCATCAGTAGACATCAGTAGACATCAGTAGCCATCAGTAGCCATCAGTAGACATCAGTAGCCATCAGTAGCCATCAGTAGACATCAGTAGACATCAGTAGACATCAGTAGACATCAGTAGCCATCAGTAGACATCAGTAGACATCAGCAACTTTCCGTTGCACGATAAGGAGATGCCTTTTTAAAAATTATTTATGAACCTAATCCCAGTACAATATCACATTTGTACTATTTTATCACATTGATACATCTTTATTTTATCGTTTTTCATATTGCAGTCATTTTAAGCACTATTAATGTAATAGTAAAATTCGGTTGAAATAAGCACGCAATATATATTTATAAAATAAAATAATAGAACCCAAATTGATATATCTTTGACAGATTATGAACTATTACATCTTCGATTCTCTATGTAATATTTCGTCCTACTCTTATACCACTAGCCGTTTTAAATTTTAGGTTCAACTATTGGACGCAGGACGATTCAAGAACCTAGAGAACTATAAATATTAATAAATCATACGTAGCACTAAGATGAGAGAATAGATATATCGTTTTAAATTATATGACTTTCTATGAGTCATTAATAATAGAAAAAATGTAAGATTTAATTATACACATATAATTATAAAACCAGCATGCACACTCCTAACCATTGGAAATAAATAGATTATTCACAATCTATCAAACATTACATTACCTAATGAAAATATACACAGAGTTTGATTTTTCAAAACTCCAGAATTATGGAATTGTCTGAATCAACTGAATGTTGTTCTAACCAGAATTTTAAATTATGCTTAAATCAGAAACAATGATCTTTATGCGCTGCTCCTATATGATCTTGTGTGATTCCAAATTAAACTTCACAATATAACATGCAAAACACACAGCACAACAAAATTTATAATTATAATTTTATTGCCCTTTTAAAAAGCCCCCCGTGATGAATTCTTTATGAGCTCCCCATAAAACAAAAACCAATAAAATAAATTTTGTTAAAAATTAAGAAGGGTCTAGAATCAAAACTTTCTATTTGTTTTTATTAGCTGTGCTGGTGGGTGTATATTTTATTGGAATCTAATTAACTGGCGGGGACTGAATTATAGATGACTGGACACGGATTAAACCGGGGGCTTTATCAGACACACAAAAAGGTAAAGTTAAAAAATGGCGATTACTTCTTCTGTTGGAGAATGTAAATCGCGTTGTTAAATTGGAGCTTAACGGCCTTATCCCGCCTCACGTGCTGAATTCCAGATAACACGGAGGTTTCTCTACATTTCACGTAGCTTCACAATCCTCGCTTGTCGTAATGACTATATAACCAGTATTAATTATAAACATTTGTGTGTGATTAGTTTGTGCTCTCAAATTTTTCATTCTATTTAAGTATAAGAAAACTTCATTATTGATGTTGCCTAGTGGTTGTAGTTGGTATTTATTTGCTTAAGAGCATTGTCCAATGCATTTACCAGGAAATATGAATTTCGTCAGAATTAAAAAATATCGGTTGTACGTACTTTTATTATATATCAGGGATATGATATTTCTTGTAAAAATTATTTGATGTTTGAAGATTTTCTTGTATAAAAGAATAACCAGCTACAACAACTAATTCCAACTTGTTTATTTTAGATCTGACGTTTTAGTGACTAATAGCCACCTTTTACCAAGGGAAATTACCTTGGCATAGGTGGCAGCATTATTCTGAAGCGTCAGGTCAACAATAAACAAAGTTTAAAAATAGGTTGATGCAGCAGTCTATTATTTTCTACAATACTTTCTTTCAGACATACTTTAGACACGTTTTAAAAGTTAAAAGAGAAAACGAAAATATAACGTGGTGAGTTTCTTTTTATTGAAAATACAAGCTTTCAAGCAAAACGCTTTTCTTCAGGTAATCCAAGAAAATGTGCGAAGAGGTATATATACCCAATTAAGGAAGATTTGAATATTTTTACAATAGAATAAAGAAGCGGAATTGTTATGAACAAGTATGTAGTAACATATCTAGAGAGTGAGAGTGAGAAATTTGTATAAAACGGGATGAAACAAAGTTAAGCTAAGAGATAAAATATACAAAAATTTAAAATAAATAAAATATGTAAATCGGGAAAAACACTTAAGGTTAAAATTCCTTATGCGGGATCCATGCTATTACAAAAAGCTATGTACTGCGGGGGTAGTTCAATTTTTCTATTGAGGCTCGGAATTTTATTGGAAACCAAAGAGATTATTATACTCAATAATCCGTGGTTCTATATCCAGAATCAGATTCCTCCAAAAAAACAGTAAAAGGACTACTCTCACTTCTAGCCATCAGACTTCCATTTGAAGAACTTACGTCCCTAATCTCCGGCATCACCACCCGCGTTCACCAGCTCGATCAGTTTATCGAAAACCGACATCGAAAGAAATTTGAATTCTGGACACATAAATACCAATTTCCCTCTTACAACTCCTGCCATAACATCCAGAAAGATGTCATACTAAACCTTGCCAATATCAACCTCTCGGAAGATCACATTTCTCTCTTAACCAAAGGACTCAAGTATAGACTACCCACTAAACAAGACCCCTTACGCATCATCAGCTGTGTTGAGTCTTCTCTACAGAACCAAAGTAATTTTGACAAATACCATATCCGCACCACAATCACCAACAAACTATACGCCTCCGGCCACTCAAACCCTAGCCACAAATCCTCTAAGAATGAAGTCAAGGCTTTGAAATCCCTCAGAGAGAGATCAGAAAGACATAGTGGTCACCAGATCAGACAAAGGTTCACAGGTCGTGATTCTCAAATTGGAAGCATATAAGAGCAAAATGCTGGACATCCTAGGCGATTTGGATACTTTCGAGGGTGCTTCACCTGCCCAAGTCAGCAACATCCAAAAGGCCTACAAGTCATCACTAAGTCGCCTGAAAAGAACCAACCAAATCACCTCCGCACAATTTCAAAGCTATACTTCAAATCTCTCCAACACCCCTTATATTTATGGCCTCCCGAAGGTACACAAACCGGACATCCCCCTTAGACCAATTGTTGCATATCATCTTTCCCCTGCAGCATACCTGGCTAGATACCTTTCAGATGTCCTAAAACCGTTGACCAAGACATATAACTCCCATTCTATTCAAGACTCAAGCGACTTTATCCACAAATTAAAAGAAATAGATAACTTAGAAAACTACTCCATCTGCACATATGATGTAAAATCCTTCTTTTTGTGTCTCCCCCACGACCTCATCATCAAAGAACTCAGCAAACTCCTGGCATCTTCCGATCTCCCCCATACTCAGAGTTGCACCATCACAGACCTATTCCAAATATGCTTGAATATGAACACCCTTGAATTTGACGGTCATTACTACCTACAGAAGAGAGGTTCCCCATGGGTAGCCCTTTATCAAACATAGCAGCTGAACTCGTAATGTCTGGCCTTGACTCCTGGATCACGAAACGTGATGACCTAGGAATTAAATTATGGGTAAGATATGTCGATGACATATTTTGCATGTATCCCAACGCTAATAACTCCCTCATCACAGATGCCCTCAACACATATCACGAATGCCTAAAGTTCACCCAAAACCAGGACAAGAATGGTGTCATCCCGTTTCTGGATGTGCTGGTCATCAATACCGGCAGCAGCATTGAAACCCCGGTATACTACAAACCAGAATTTAACCCCACGTATATTCACTACGGTTCTCATGCACCTGCATCTCATAAGATCACAACTATCAAAACACTAACAAAAAGGATCTCCACTCATTGTTCTCTAGAAATCTTTAGGACGGTCGAGAGAAATAACGTTTATCGCAACCTTTCGTCTTTCGGTTATCCTATAGATTTTATCCGGCGCCATACGTACCAACAACGTACATATGCAACCCCAACCGTTTACAAATCGACTTGCGTTCTCCCGTATTCCGAAACCAAAGTCGATATTGCCTGTTTCTTGAGAAAATACGGTGTTCGTACGTATTTTAGTAATTCACCTTCCGTCGAACTCAAACTCCGGCATCCCATCACAAAAAGTTCTAAAAAGCAGGACCCACTATCCGCCCCTAACGCAGTGTACAAAATTAAATGCTCAAATTGCGAACTACATTATGTTGGTGAAACCGGCAGAACCATTGAAATCAGGACTAAAGAACACAATAGAAACATCATGAACAAAGACAGCCGTTCCCAGATTTATCAGCACAAGGCAGAAACACAGCATTCATTTGATTTCACAGACACCCAATGTATTTACAGTAACATACGCGGAAAATATCAACGACTGGTCCTGGAGGCTTTGGTTTCCAATAAAATTCCGAGTCTCAATAGAAAAATTGAACTACCCCCGCAGTACATAGCTTTTTGTAATAGCATGGATCCCGCATAAGGAATTTTAACCTCAAGTGTTTTCCCGATTTACATATTTTATTTATTTTAAATTTTTGTATATTTTATCTCTTAGCTTAACTTTGTTTTATCCCGTTTTATACAAATTTCTCACTCACTCTCTAGATATGTTAATACATACTTGTTCATAACAATTCCGCTTCTTTATTCTATTGTAAAAATATTCAAATCTTCCTTAATTGGGTATATATACCTCTCCGCACATTTTCTTGGATTACCTGAAGAAAAGCGTTTTGCTTGAAAGCTTGTATTTTCAATAAAAAGAAACTCACCACGTTATATTTTCGTTTTCTCTTTTAATACTTTCTTTATTGTTATTTAACCACATAGCCTGATGGTAAACATTAGTTGATATCAGAAAAAGAAAAATAAAATCACCAAAGGATGATTCTCTTATATTTAACGCTTTACGTTTCAAGCTCTCGGGTATTAACGTCCCTTCTACAGGAATAAGAACCAAAGAATGAATCTAGATGGATAAACCGGTTATATACAAACACATATATAATATTTACATACCTATTTTAAAATTTACACATATAAATATAATATGTGTTAGTATATAACCGGTTGATCCATCTAGATTCATTCTTTGGTTCTTATTCCTGTAGAAGGGTCGTTAATACCCGAAAGCTTGAAACGTAAAGCATTAAATATAATATACTCATCCTTGGTGATTTATATTTTTATTTTTCTAATAATTGTAGAAGGAATTTGAGTCGATATATCTTAATCAGTTGATATTAAACTAACGAAACCGCTGGGAGGGTTCATTCTCAATGAGGCATGTCCTATCAACATAGTTCCCGTTTTCAATCTCAATAAGTCCTCTTGCTGTGTGTTATAAAGTTGGATATTGATATTTAATAGCATTCTGTCGATCATACATCAAATTAAAAATGGATATTCAATAAGAAAGGTATATACCGGCAACTTAGATGAAACAGTGAGCCACAAGACAATAATATATTCAAGGCCTGAATATCGTATTATATTGTAACATAGTATTTATTAATTTTATTGTTTTTTATTAACAGAGTGGTCATTTTTATGTTTAAATCTTGCGACTCTGTAAATTTCCCTCGTGGCTTATCTTTTGTTTACAATTCATAGTTTGTCCTTCCCTGAATAAATTGTTGTCTCCTCCTGAAGTTTTTGTCTTCCCTAATTTTCCACGTGGCAATATTGAAAGGCTTAAACTAAGAGAGGACGTAATATGATGGTCCTCATATAAAATGTATTCTGTAAAAATCACTGAATATAATATTCTATTATACTCATTTATATCATCGTCCAAACAAATTTATCTTATCACAATAATGTAAAATGTTCTCTCGCTTCATCAAATTCAAGAACCTATATAAGAAAATGATCACTATATACTAAATCAGGAGTCGGCAAACCTTTGAGTCTGAAGAGTCAAGAATTTCAATTCACAAATTTTAAAGATTTTTAAAGAGCCACTCGCATAAATATTATTAGCGTATGGACATATATAAAGAGCCGCAGCTTCACATTCAAAAAGCCGCATGTGACTCGCGAAGGCAATTTTCCGACCCCTGGTCTAGACCTATTGTGGGATTATTCTAATTATATAGAGAGGTTAATTATTCCCATTCGCCAGAAGTCGGAGCAACGTAAGAAAAAAGTTGGGATATTATGGACCCTCCTTCTCCAGCTAATGACGCTCTATTACTCTGATTATTGTACCAGCATTGAAATAAATTTGAATTTAAATCAAGAATAATTACTATTTTATTTCTCAGTAATTTGGGTAAAATGCACCACTATATTATATCTAGCAATCGTGAAAGACTGTTCATTCTAAAATATATATGATGTTTTGATTGTCACATTCTGTTCTGATTTTCTCAAGTTTGGACCCAAGGGTAGTGAAATGAAATTTGGTAGTTTCGTATAGAAATATTGGTTTCTTCCTATAAGTTGTAAATATTTGCTATATTACTTATATTTTGATATAAAATATGTGGTTGACATCATTTCATAATTGTTACGGTTTTCGCTTAAACTAAAATAAATAAGGATACCACGACGTTAAAAATTACTCTCAGACAATGGATTCCAACACTTCACATAAATATAAGATTTCAGAGGTACAGTAAAGATTTATCTGAATGATATGACTTTAAGGCGCTGAAACCTCTCATGACAACCCATCTGAAGAGCAATCAAATATTTTTGAGTGACCACTTTTCAAACCCAAAATGATTCATGCTGCAATAATCTATCATGAACAGTACCATCCGCGTGGGTGTCTCGTGTTGGAGGTTTGTCTGTTCAATTATGACAGTTCAAATTATGACTGAAGTCACTTTCTAGTTGTCTTATAATAGCGCTTCGTCTATTCACAAAAATTATAATTTTCAGTTCTGTTTGTTTTATTAGAAAATAAATCTCTATAGTTCGTTCTTATTGCGATTAAAAAGGGATGCTAAGAAAATTACATTTAAAGTGTGTATAATATGCTAAACGTTACCTAATAGTCTTTGTGATTTCTTTGTGGGAAAACATCCCCGGTATATCCCATTATAAACACATAACGTATATATTTATAGAGTGTCATGTGTGCCTTTAGAGTGTCTATAAAATTTTATAGAAATACCAAATAATCACATTCGGTAGTAGAGACTTCGATGGAGCAATCACTACTGGAGGGATCTCTACTGATGAGCAAAGCCCTTCGTATATCTCGCTCTCAACGTAGCGAACACTTAAGAATCTGTTGTTAAAAATTGCTAGACAAACTAGAGCTTCCAGTTTAGTCAGTACATATTGAGTCCACACAGTGAACTATGTGACAGTAGGGCTACACACATGTGTGTAAGTAGAGATGTCCAGCTCTGGAATCTTAGAGTTTACAATCAAATTAGAACATTCGGAGGACCGCGCTCCGGGTTTTAAGCAGCTTAAAGTTAATTAATGGACGGCTTTTTGGCGCCAAATAGCTCTCAATTAATTTAGATTGCCTTACCCCTATTATCTGTCTTCAATAATTAAATGTAAACATTCGACTTTTTTCCCGGGGGTCACTTTAATCAGCATTGTTTAGGGTTATTAATTACCAGATTAGGTACCTCGTCATTTATGTTTTATGCAAAACAAATCTCCCACTACACCTGAACACTTATTTCGATTATATGGCACATATTATTGCCATTTAGTGATATTGTTTTCTGGAGTTTCCATGAAATTGGCGAGGCTATCCAGGTTTGATTCTGTTGGTTTCTCTCTATTCTGAAGACGTAGAAAATTCCCGGTAGTTACACGACGCTCACACCTCTATCTTCATGTGGAAAGTTTATAAACAAACTGGTGAAATATTAAAAATCAACGTTAAGTTTTTATTTATTCCAATAGATTATACTCTTTGTTCATCCAAGCGGCATGAGATAGAACTTCATTTTAATACCCGTTAAAGTAGACTCACATACACGGTAAAATGGCCTGAAGGCACTTCTTTCCTTTCGAAGTCTTTACCTGACTTGAGAGTGATTTGCGTTGTGCATGCACCAGCCTGATGATAGCTAACAGCCCAAAACGCGTACATGGTTGGCTTTTAATGACTATTCAAAAACTGCGCTTGGCCAATCTCTGGAAAAAAAAAACAAGTTTGTAGTTATGTTTACTGAGATGGCAGTGATCCATCAGCAACATTCAAAGGGACGATCAGAAAGTCCCCTTACCTTATATCATCCTGATATATTTTATAAAATAATATATATATAGATTTTGTATTGTATTTCGGCACATAATAATTTATGGTGTATACTCAACGTATCATGATAAAACACGTGACGTTAATATATTTTTTATGGATATTTGAATGGTCTTAGTCTGTCTTGATTTGTGAGGGAATATGTTCAAAGTAGGTATTAACACAACAACAACAATAGCCTTTATTGGGCACACGTGCCATACAGGTATCTCTCTGTAGGACAAAATAAATAAATAACAAATTAGCATCGTAGTTATATACAAGTATTGGGTATCGGCCTCGGTCTGTGCTAAATATTTTGATTGTGCTGATTTCCAGTATTTATAAAAAGCGAATGCAAAGGGTCTGGATTTTACGACTTTTGCCATTAAAACAAAAGGCGAATTGCTATTATAGCCGTTCTCTTGACGAAGAATTTCTCTTTCTTCTTCCATTGCCGTACAGTAGAACATGTAGTGTGGAAAATCGAGACTAAATTCACCGTTGCATAAGGTGCATTTTATGGTCTTAGTTTTCAATAGTGAAACATGATTAATTCTCTGTACTACAAAAAGGCTTCTTACTTGTACAATGATTCTCTTTAAGGTTAGGGGGGTATTGTCATTCAGATAGCATTCCATTGTAGGTGATGAATGAAAGTATTTATAGTGAGAGTAGAGTATTGATTTTCTTATTCTTACATAATCCAGCGGCAAGGACTGATCGGTTGCCATTCTAATAATTAGGGGGATGTATCTTTGTAGAATATTGAAGTCTGTACATCCAACAAGCCATGAGAAGCCGGTGTTATTAAGTAGCTCTATTATACTTTTTACCAGTCCGATATTCTGTTTTGAGGAAATTGAAATGTCCCACAAATGTGCCAAACATATTGAAGGTAGCCTGCTGCCGTCCATTTTCAGAATTCTAGTCCAGAATTTTAAAGTTAGTTTTTTCACTGTGATGTCAAGAGAGTTTCTTCCTGTTTCGGCCCTCAAAATATAGCCCGGAGTATAGCTTGGAAGGCACAGAAAACGTCTGAGGAAGGTATCCTGGATTCTATCTAAGATTAAGGCTTGATCATGTGCCCAGATTGGAGCCGCATAGAGTAGGACTGTCAAGATCATAGAATCCAACAATCTCATACTTGCATGGAAGGATTTGAGCTTGGACTTCAAAATAATCTCCCCTACAGCACCCATCGCGGCCATGGTCCTGCAAGTAGGTATCTTATACGAGCAAATAAATTATTTTATCTGCTCTGAGATTGTTCACAATATAGTCATCGATCGAATAAGCCTAGACACAAAGCCGACCTCACATGACGGGCAACTTTAAGCAGTAATACCCAAATTTCGTTTAAACTGGTAAGACAAGCGAATAACACCTAATCGTATTGGTTACATTTCTTCCATCAAAACAGTGTTTTGAGTATGGGTGTGAGTTTCCAATGAAAGTTACGAGAAGACAGCCATTTCTGAACTCACTTGGTAACCTCGCAAGAATTTCTGTAAACAAACAGCAACATAAAAGCAACAAATTCTATCTACAGTGAAGGTTCGCAACAGTTATCCGAGGAGGCCAGCCCAGGGTTTCTTGTGTTCTGCTACCGTAGAGGTGAGGTCCTTCGTGGAGTTAAATTTTTCCCACTTCATAACGTTCGTTTAAGTCTATCACTTTGTAAGGTCCGTTAAACTTGGACTTCAGGCCGATTCCGAATTGTTTACACTGATTTGGTACCATATCACTGATCTTGTATAGAATCGCTATCCTTTTATTTTTGTGGAATTGGATTTACTCGATACAATTGGCAATAAATTATTTTACTCCCATTTTGGCTTAAGGCATTAAAAATTCTCTCTTCAAAATGTCTTCGACTCGTTTGGGCATAATGTACATGCTGGTGTATTCCTTTGATGATCTCTACCGCCATTGTTCGAGGAATTACCATTAGTTCCACCCTCGTATATCCGTATAAACCTCCACTCTAGACTAGGTAGTTGCTTTTCCTGCCGATTTCAACTAAGATCTTCAAGGCTTTTATATGATCATCGGACTCTTGGGCATTTTCAATCTTGGAGGTGATTTATGAATGTAAGCGTGTGATCACTATAATCTAGCTTATCCGCCAAGAGTTCCGGGTTATCAAAGCCTAACCAAATTTCAACATAGCGGTCTCGAAATTTAGAAGGTACTTTCCTTTTCATTTTCCTAGTAATAGCTAAGTTTTTAAATTGATTCATGTTGCCAATTTTGAGTCAAATAATTCATTCGTTGAAATAAGTTCTTAACTCAAATACACATTTTTTTTTCCACGAACATCTCTCAGCCTTACCAATTTCTAAGAACTTTTGTTTGAAACTTTCGGGACTTATAAAGTTCAAACAATATTATCTAAATGTGGTTATAATCGTTCCATTTCCCTTCAGATTCGCGCTCAATTATCTGTGTCATCTCATATGGTAGTAAGCCTAGTATGTGTGACACCAGGGCATCATTGTCCAAACCGAGACGTTTGGCCTGGCGCTCAAACAAAATCAAATGTAAACTGATGTCTCTGTCCTTGGTATCGTATTTCTGCAAAAGCCTACTTAAAAAAACATGGCTGCCACCCGCTTCGTTGTTTACGAGGCGCTTATCTTCTCTTCGCGATTCAGCCTCTCTAGTTTCATTTTCAGCTCTGGACTTTTCCTTGCCTTACTCAATAATCGTTTCCAATGCTGACTACAGTTGGCTCCTCATAACGTTTGGATTTCAGGATGATCTCTTTCAAATTAAACACTCTAGAGTCGACTGGTACCGACTCCTCCATTTCGGTCGCTAGCATTAGCAAGTCCTCTTTATTCCCCTTCATCAAATAGGCTTCTTGATAGGGAAATAATAGAAGGGAAAATTCTCAAAACCTTCAGATCTCTTCAGCGCTTGAGTGCTTTTCGCCTTGTCACAGAAACTCGCGTCTATTGTAGATTGTCGTTGGACTTAATCCTTGTAGCTTGTCTTTGGACATATCCCTTGTAGATCGTCGTTGGACTTAATCCTTGTAGCTTGTCTTTGGACATATCCCTTGTAGATCGTCTTTGGACATATCCCTTGTAGATCGTCGTTGGACTTAATCCTTGTAGCGTGTCTTTGGACATATCCCTTGTAGCTTGTCGTTTGACCTATCCTGGACCAGTTCCCAAAGGTTGTGGGTTCCAAATGGAAGTGGCGAGAACACAACGCACTTTCTTAAAAAAGGAACTAAGGGGATGTTATTTAGGAAAAGCATAGTCGTTCTCTCCTGCCACTTACGTAATCCTCGCATTCGTTGGGATCGTCATATTGGCCGCTGCTCCAGTGTTGCCAGGGTGTGATTTCTCACTTAAATATAAAATCTCGTAACTTTTGGCGATCGTATAATATAGTGATAACGACTATAATATTCTTCTTGGTAAGATTTAGACGACAAGACGAAATCAAAGAAGAAGAGTTTCTTTAATAGACATATATCGAAGCAAGCTTTCGGGCGAAAACCCTTCTACCCTTTTTTGTTGCTATAATCACGCCTGTAGAAGGGTTTTTCGCCCGAAAGCTTGCTTCGATATATGTCTATTAAAGAAACTCTTCTTCTTTTATTTCGTCTTGTCGTATAATATAGTGCTGTTCGTAGAATCCGCAAGAAAAGGCATCCGAAATTATGGTAAAGAGGAATATTCAATGAAGATTCAATAAATCTAAAACGACTCATCAACGAATTCATATAAACCAGGTGGGAATTTTCTAGCAGTGATTTTAAATACATCTCAAAATTTTTAATTTTGAGAGTATTGTGTAGCTTTTATATTGAAGGGTCTTCAATCTCAGAATATATTGATTTCTGTAGGAAAGCTAGTTCCACACGGTCAGCACTACCCCATGTGAGGTGGTCCATCCCACGTCAGCATTAATTATTCTAAATGAGCGGCTGGGTGATGGATGGCTGACCAACTAATGCATCCCATTCTTTTCCATTAGGGCTCCACCGCCCCCAGGTAACCGGCCCCTAGGGCCCTCTAGGCAATGGGGCCCTGCAATGTCCGCCAGTGGCCTCAATAATTCAGGTGGGGGCCCTAATTGTCCTGTATCGAGCCGACCTGTTCGCCTCCCAGATGACACCTGCCAGCACTGGCTCAATCCTCCTTACTACACTCGGAATACAGAAGCCCTTGTCTAACGCTACATAGAGGACTACAGAGCTAGACGGATTACAACGATGCTTAATGCGGAGTAATTTATTATGAGTTGGTAACTATTGATACCATTTAACATCATTATTTTTATTATCAAATCGTTTAAAGGTCTGATCGCTATTTTAGGGCTAGTTAGTTACAAACGTAACTGTAGATTTTATCATCAATACTAGTGAATGCTGGTAGGTTTTAGGCTTTGGATAATGTATAGAACATTGTAAATAGGAACTTGTCTTTCTTTTAAAATATTTCACTAAGGTGAATATTTCCTTTAATGCACTATGGTATATTGTTGACACCACAATTCCCCCTAATAAAATCACTGGCGTAACTCCAGAATACTCTACATTAGTATGATGAATATTTATCATATTGAAATCTCATTAGCCATATTATAATAAGAGAAATGTGTCTCTATATATTGATGAGGAATATCTTAATTAAAAAGATATATATATTTAGGATGTCACTATATTTACCCAACCTTATTTTTAAACTGCGATTATAGAATAATTTTATAAAACCTGACTTACGTCGAGCAGCGCAAAAAAACATTATTCAAAGTTTAAACAAAAAACAATTTACCGCTTTTTATTATTTCTCTTTCAAAATTTTGTTTCTTCTATTCTCTCCATTATATGATAATGTCTAATAGAGGGTCTGGATCACCAGTGGTTTCCAATATATTTCGCCTTGAAGCAAAGACAGTAGCAATTAGCTTTGTTTTTAAAAAGAAAAAAAAAAAGGTTAAATTATTTCGAATTTTAAATAAGTATAACTCGCGTTTGTCTTATAATTTATATGAAACATTCCACTAAATCTCCTGCAAAACTATCATTACTAAATGGAACAGGAAATAGTTATTTGAAACTATCCGCATAGAATATTCCAGACACTAAAGTGGTTTTATTCGTCTGATATTTATCGATATGATATGCGCTTACACCATTAATTTCACTTAAATATTTCGTTTAAATTTCTTTCTGAAATATCAACATCAATTTTTTTAGTTTAGAAAATATTGTTTAGATCATAATTAAATTCAATAAATATTGGAAAGAACCGTTAATATACTTTATTATTGAATCACCAGGCATAAAACAATTATTCAACTAACGACACCCTTATTTGGAATGTCCATTATTTTGTACTAGACGAATGGCCCGGGCAACGCCCGGGGTTTACCCGAGTGCGAATATATTCTAAAAACGTTGACTTGGGTGGTCGCTATTAACAGGGTGGTCTGTATAGACAGGTGGATGTATCACACAGCTGATAACAGGGTTGTCTAGAGTGGTCGCTATAGACAGGGTGGTCTGTATAGACAGGTTTATGAGAGAGGCACAAACTTACAGGTTGTTGACGCCGCAACCAGAGAGAGTGTTTTTTGTTGCATCATGCTGTGACTCACACGCCGACCCAAGGTCAACAGGGGTGGAGCAGCAAGCTTAGGCCTATCACCGTCTGGCGGCGCTGCTTGCGAGTTATATCTACAATTCTGCAAATAACTCTAAGGATATTCAAGATATTCAAGAAATTATTTTTCGAAACCCTTTCCGGGGATATACCTAATAATATCCCAGAATTTCATGGCGATTGGATGTATGGTTTTTGAATAACAGGGTTGTCTAGAGGGGGGCAGGGAGGACACGTGTTCCCTGGCAGCCAATGAGCGCGCATTCTATCCGTGAGCTTCAGACAAACAGACAAACAGACAGAATAAGGCAAATATATAAGTAGATAAGTCAAAATTATATCAACACTAGCCGAATGACCCGGGCAACGCCCGGGTTTTAACCCGATTAAATGCTTTATTCAAATACTATTCGTTACAATTATAAATTGGATCCGTGGATGTCACTCTTTTGAAACGTCCCGCTCCAAACTTTACATGTACATTAGGTCAGCTGGTATTACCCCCCATTTTCACCGCGAGAGGCGAGAGCGAAAGAGCAAATTTGCAAATAATACGACGGATATTCGGGAAAGAGACCCGAAATTTTCACTAAGAGTTTTTCCAGATTCTACTTTATATACTGTTAAAATTTCAGTCAGATTAGTTACGTATTGTGGACGTGTATAGCCGACATAGATACACACATACCTACATACATTCATACATAGATACATACATACGCTGACTTTTATATATATAGGGATAATAATATAAATGAGTTTTAAAAATTGTAAAAAAAAAATGCATCGGCCGGGTATCGAACCCGGGCCGCCCGCATGGCAGGAGAGCATTCTACAACTGAACCACCGATGGTTATGAGAAATGGCCATATTTGGGTATCTATTCTATTCACAAAAGCAAACGGTGACAGAATTGATTAAGAATTGTTGATTGATGACTCTGATACTTGTATATTTTAATTATAATGGGATCTCTTTGGCAGATAACTCTATACTATTTTGATAGATCTCGTTCATAACGCTTGGATACTCTGATATGCGAAACGTAATATATATATGTTGTAACCCCGAGTAAGCCGACGTGTGAATATACTGGCAGTCGTAGGACGAAAGTGGTTAGTTCTTTTCGCATGTGGACAGCAAGAAGCTGAGGCAGGGCTGAATGTTAGCACCAAGCGGGTCGGAGACAACCCACTGGACAGAGGTGAGGCCATGACACATACCTGGATGCCTAACACCGAGGCAAGGAAAAAGAGCCAGAAGCGGCCTGCGTAGATGGACACACCATATCACACTCTCTGAGCTGACCCTGCTGTTGACCCCGGGCGGGTCTCATTTTATTTGCCTATGAAACCCCGGGAGGGGCCCCTGCGGGGGTGGCGGCCATTTCCTTTGAAGCTTTGCCTAGTAGCTGTCCCCAGACCACTCTTTTGCTGTTTTTATTCTGACGTCATAATTTTGAGTTTGAATACAAATAAGGTTGATACAGGTTTTATTATAAATGATATAGCGCATATCATACAAAATATGGTGGGTGGTAGAAAATAGTAGTAGTGTATATTTTAATAGGAGGGTATGTGATCTTAAACTGTTGACTTCAACTTAACTAATTAGAACATATGTGAACTATACCATCAATGTTATTATAATACAGGTAAAATATACTACATATATATTTCTGCACGTATTCACACAATGATAATAGCACTTCCTATCATAAAGTATTAAGATTATTTTATTATTATAAACTCCTTTGATCCTCTTTCAAATTCAAATTCAAAGAAGATAAAGCTATTTGTTCCTTTATTCAAATTTGAACCTATTTAGCGCACCTTTTGTAGATTAATAAAACAATTTTATATGTTTACAGAAGTATAATTCGCACTAAAAAGTTTTAATTCCCATACATTCATAAGACTGGATTTCTCTCTCTCTCTCTTTTTGTTATTTTATATTTATATATATATTGGTGTATATACTTTATATGCAAAAATGAATAAATTAAAAAATTTGTGCATAGATGGTCCAGGCATTATCATATTTACCATAATGCCGATGTGTTAGACCAATTTTACAAAATTAGTTATAAATAAATAAACAAATTCGCTGAGAAAATATATAAATACTAGCCGAGCTACCCGGGCAACGCCCCGGGTTTACCCTAAGGGGCCGCAGAGACATTAAGAGTATAGATAGTGGCTTAAAAATTGCAATTGGTGTAATCTTATTTCAAAGAAGTCAAAGTAGGTATACATCTCTATTTATATAAAAGTCAACGTGTTATATGTACATGTATGTAGTAATATATTTCAATATTTTGATGTCACATAATTAAAGTGTAACAGCCCAAAATATAGGTGCAATTCAATTCGCCAGTTTGGCCATCATTTAATACAAAACAGGATAATAAAGTTTGATTGAGAGTCCGCCAAGACTGGACAAAGAGTCTCTGATTACAGACCGACAAACAGTTGGATGACAAACAGTTCATCTCTGCCTCTCATATAGATCCTCCTGGACTTCGTCACTGGCCTCTCTCTGAGGTGACATCCAACCTGCCTAGAATTGTAACGAATAGCATTTGAATTAAAAAAAAAAAAACATTTTTATATAAACCACTCGGGAAAATGCATAAAAATGAAAATATTTGAAAATAATACGAATTAAAAAAAAAGGCACTCCCGGGAAGCGAACCTATTCTACTATGTACCTGTGTTTGAAACGAAGGCTCTCTATAATATAATATTAATAATAATAATAATATTCATCTATTAAAAAGCGTTATAGTAGTAATTATGCGAAAAAAGGTATCGACAGAAATAAATATTGAGAGAGGACCTAAATGTTTGACAAAGGATCGACAGTTTAATTTGCTGAGTGCGAGAACTATTTTCTCCTTGTTTAACATTTGCTGACACACTGGGTAGATTATTAGCTTATATTGATATCCAAGTTCAAGAAGATGTCATAAAGATGCTAGGTCAAGATAAAAATGTAACTAAGAGTTCCCATTGTTGGCACCGTGAGCAGGCTTTCTGAAAAGCCATACCAACAATGGAACTTTTATTAAAAATGTACAAAGGAATTAGCTGTCAAGAATAAGTTTCAGACATGATACAATGGGGAACAATCCCAGCGGGAGGTAGCTCTACTAAAGGGCGGTCGTCGAGGAGGAAGCGGAGCAACGAGCACGGCGAGGATGCGGAGCAACGAGCACGGCGAGGAGGCGGAGAATCGAGCAAGGCGAGAAAGCGGAGAATCGAGCAGGGCGAGGAAGCGGAGCAACGAGCACGGCAAGGAGGCGGAGCAACGAGCACGGCAAGGAGGCGGAGCAACGAGCACGGCGAGAAGGCGGAGAATCGAGCACGGCGAGGAGGCGGAGAATCGAGCACGGCGAGGAAGCGTAGAATCGAGCACGGCGAGGAAGCGGAGAATCGAGAACGGCGAGCAAGCGGAGAATCGAGCACGACGAGGAAGGGTAGAATCGAGCACGGCGAGGAGGCGGAGCAACGAGCACGGCGAGGAAGCGGAGAATCGAGTACGGCGAGGAAGCGTAGAATCGAGCTCGGCGAGGAAGCGTAGAATCGAGCTCGGCGAGGAAGCGTAGAATCGAGCACGGCGAGGAGGCGGAGCAACGAGCACGGCGAGGAAGCGGAGAATCGAGCACGGCGAGGAAGCGGAGAATCGAGAACGGCGAGGATGCGGAGAATCGAGAACGGCGAGGAGGCGGAGCAACGAGCACGGCGAGGATGCGGAGAATCGAGAACGGCGAGGAAGCGGAGAATTAGAAACGGCGAGGATGCGGAGAATCGAGCACGGTGAGGATGCGGAGAATCGAGAACGGTGAGGATGCGGAGAATCGAGAATGGTGAGGATGCGGAGAATCGAGAACGGCGAGGATGCGGAGAATCGAGAACGGCGAGGATGCGGAGAATCGAGCACGGCGAGGAGTCGGAAAATCGAGCACGGCGAGGAGGCGGAGAATCGAGCACGGCGAGGAAATGAAGAACCAATAAAAAAGAGTCAAGTGCAATTTGGTTTTCGAAATCAATTATGAAGAAATAAATATTTATAAAAAAATAGTTTTCAAGGTGATTAAAACATTTTCAGTAACATATGAAGAACTATGTAATCACACAGACATACAAAAGAATGAAACATTACAATCTCTATATTTTCAATTTAGGTATTGTCTAGGCCAGTGGTCGGCACCTTTTAGAGGCGGGAAAGTAAGAAATTATAATTTACAAAATTTAAAAGTTTTAATAGAGTTTTTGAGGAATTTGTATTGCCAGCAATAAATAGTAATCACTTGAATAAAGTTCTTATTTATAGGAGTATTACTACACGTTACATCCAAAGAGCCGCAGGTTGCCGACCCCTGTTCTAGGCCATTCTTCTAGTCATAAATGTTTCAAAACACCTTGTCAAGTACCTCAAGAAGTTGAATTTCCTTGAGAGCAAATAACCTAGAAACTGATCACTCTCCTGGAAATTGTACTTTGTTGAAGTTTACATTTTATCAAGACATTTCAGTTTTGATAATACAAAAATACTTGCACATCAGAAGGCCGCTCAGGCGAGGTATCATAATTGTGAAGTTATTTGCATTGTAAATTATTTTTCTGAACTTATAGTCAATAGAGTAGTATTGCAATAAAAGAAGTGCGGCTCATGGATCTATCAAAATGGAGAGAAATAATTTTTGATCTTATACATTCAGGACATGCCTTTTTATTATAAGTATTGAATAAATTAGTATCTTTCGAGGAGATAGCTTCAAACTTTATGAATGGAAACTCTGTTAGCCTATTATCTATATAGATGTGAATATATTAATTAAAAAACACTAGAGTATACTCAATAAAATTGGAAATAAAAATACAATTAAACGAAATCTATCATAGCATTGGAACAATTTGCTTTTCCCAAGAAATACGACCATCATTTATACTTTTACAATTCAAAATCACTAAAATTAATAACTGCGTAAAAATAGTACAAAAAATACCACAGATATATATATTTCTTGAATATATATATACACTGGTGTCCAAAAAATAAGAAACTTTTGTTTTTTAATGATATGTTTTAAAATATACAACGCTAAAAGCTAAAAGTAATTTAATTAGGTATTTTAAGTCGTAGAATTTATTTATCGCAACCATTCGATTCGGTAAAATTGAAAATATGCAAATTTTTGCTTGTCTTTATAAGTGTGCTATTTGGCGTGTCGTTTACCCCATCTAAGAATTGTCCAATTATAATTTTATTTAATCCTTAGTTAATTATGAGTTTATAAAAAAAATTAGCAGATGGTTTAAAATGGAGAGCTGTTGGAAGAATGGAGGCAGGGCAATCACAAGTTGAAGTAGCAAAATGGCTAAATGTGAATAAATCTGTGGTAAGCAAAATATGGAAACAGTTCATTGAGACAGGAACCATCAAAAGAAGGTTCTGGTAGAAAAAGAAAAACAGCTACCTCTGAAGACCGTTATCTGGTCGTAACTGCCAAGCGCCATAGGGAGATGACAGCTATTCAACTCTCTAATGAACTCTCAAGTGCTACTGGAACGAGAATTTTAAGACAAACTGTTTACCGAAGGCTTCACGAAGGTGCTCTTTATGCAAGACGACCAATGGTCTGTATCCCTTTAACCTCTGCTCACAGGAGAGCCCGCTTGAATTGGTGCTTGGAACATCACGCTTGGACTCATGATCAGTGGGCCAATGTTCTCTTCAGTGACGAGTCAAGATTTAGTTAAAACACAGATTCTCGACGAGTTTTCATCATGAGGGAGCCTGGAACCCGCTATCATCCCAGTAACATCAGGGAAATATACAGTTTTAGAGGGGGCAGTCTCATAGTCTGGGCTGGCATCAGTTCTAGCAGACGCACACCCCTCCACATTTTTTCTGGGGGCACTCTAACTGCCCAAAGGTACAGTGGCGAGATCCTTGAGCCCTATCTAAGACCTTATAGAGATCAAATTGGTCACAATTTAATTTTTATGGACGATAATGCTCGTCCGCATAGGGCTAGGCTAGTCAATGAATATCTCCAGAGTGAGAATATTCGAAGGATGGATTGGCCAGCCAGATCTCCGGACCTGAATCCAATAGAGCATGTGTGGGATGCTCTAGGGAGGCGTATTGGAGCTCGTCATCCCTCTCCCAGAACCCTCGTTGAGCTAAGAACTGCTCTATTGGAGGAGTGGGGTTTACTACCCCTGGAACTCCTCCAAAGCCTTGTAAACAGTATGAGGGCTCGCTGTGAGACCTTGATAGCTGTTAGAGGTGATCATACTCCCTATTGATATATTATTTCTTTAAGATCTGGAACCTTAGCTTTGGGTATGTTGGTAATAATTTGCATATTTCATAATTTCAAATATATATATTTTTTATTTTCATATAGCTAGTCAAATTCTCCATAGTTTAAACTATTTGTGTACTAAATTTTATATTTGTTAATAAATTAGCTTTTGAGAAATTTCAATATTGGTTAAGTTTCTTATTTTTTGGACACCAGTGTATATACTAGCGGATGTACCCGGCTTCGCCTGGGTTTTACCCGAGTAAAGGTTTGTCTAACGAATCTCTCGATAAAGTGAACATTTTTTCCCGGTCCCTTGAAAAATACTCGATAAGTTGAATAAAATCAATATTAATTGGTTCTCTCGGTAATTGGAAGTTAGAGGAATAGTAACTTGTCTTGGAATTGTATCATTATTCTTGCATGTATGTACCCGGCTTCGCCCGGGTTTTACCCGAGTAAAGGTTTGTCTAACGAATCTCTCGATAAAGTGAACATTTTTTCCCGGTCCCTTGAAAAATACTCGATAAGTTGAATAAAATCAATATTAATTGGTTCCCTCGGTAATTGGAAGTTGAAGGAATAGTATCTTGCCTTGGAATTGTATCATTAGTCTTGTCTCAAATAAATTGCCGTGTCATCCTGAATTTTGTCTTTCCTAATTTTCTACATTACAAAATCATCGTATCATCATGATAATATTTAGAGCAGATTGTTGAATTATAACAGATAAATTAGTAATTATCTTGATTATTTTTAGGCGAAAAGTTATTTCAAAAATTTTATTTGCTAGAAACCTTCCCAGTACTATACTAAATAACTTCCCAAAGTTTCATGGCGTTCCAAGTAGATGTTATGATCCCTTTTAATCCACGCATTATCATTGTCAGATACAGTTTTGATGGCTATTAGCTGCTTTAAATTCTCCATAGATTATAAATTAGCCTATGATATAAATCATATACCGTAATTGTATATATGTTGTAATATATATTTCAAAAAAAAAATACTTGATATACATATATAATATAGTTATAGTGCAACAGCCAAAATTGTAGACACAATCCAACTCGCCAGTTTGGCCATCATGTAACACAAAATGGAATAATAAAGTTTGAGAGACAGCCGGCGCCCAGATAGGAGAAAGATCTCCGATTACACAGTCGGTCCGAAAAACATGTCGGATTACTATCAGTTCTCCTCTGGCTCTAGATAGATCAGACATCCTCGACCGGCACTAGCCGGTCTCTCTGAGGTGAATTCCAACATGCCTCGTCCTTTTGTGTTATCCCATTCACGCCTGAAACCACTCTGACTATTGTGGCCACCACGACTGCATCTACCTAATCATACCACTATGGTCATTAGACAGGAAATCATACCACACTACACTCATCCGATAGGAAAAACGTATCACAAGAGTCAGTCGACAGGATCATTTGCATCACGACCTATATATACAATGATCAAAATCATATACAGTATACATATATGTAATATGGTTAGATCATCATCAGCTTTTTACCTCGAGTATATAGGGTGTAACCCGCAGAGAGTTTTTATCACCTTTGTTACTTTCAGAATGCAAAATAGCCAGTTCATGTGTATCAGTAAAGAAAGAGGACTATTTGTGTCTAACTCATTTATCGAGATCAATCTATTTCCTCTCGTATATCCTTTCAAGCTAACAATTTGGCCTTCTAGCTGGACATCAACACACTTGCAATAATCTATCTCTTCACCAGCTCAATTACTCTCCGTAACAATATCAATTTATATTTTAAAATATCTGATTTTACAGCGATATTTTTTCTATTTCCGTAAATATCGAATCATGCAACAATAAAGACACTAACACAAATCCATGCCTATCTTTCAATCCTACCTCTCTCTTTATCTAATCTTAAATATCTACCTAATTAATTGAACTATTTTTTAAAAATCTGGAATATTTATATAATATGTTCATAAACATGAAAGGACTCGAGCTTACTTCAATATCTTGTGGGATATTTGTGTAAATGTTCTATATAAAAAGTTATTTATTTAGTATACACTTCGGTCGTACATATAATAATATAGAGAAGGATAGAAAATATCCCCGTGAAGAGTTATCGAGGCTATCCTGAGGTGTAATCCCGCCATAAATCAGCCCCTGCAATATTTAAACACTTTCCAGAAATTAATGGCTGGTGTTTAGTTTATGGCAAACTCACCTTTATTAATTGCCCCGCGTGCTGCCAATTAGCTCAAATACCTTGTTCGACAACAAGTTAGAAGATTCGTTTTAAAATTTAACACTATATTTTAATAAGCTGTTTTATATTTCTACGTTGATGTTACCATCGTATTTCCCTCATGCGAACTAATGAAATTATATATTATACGAAATATGAAATTCTCAAATATTGTTACATGCTTTCTTTTTGAAATCTCGTCAAGTTTCATTTATACAGGCTACAAATAAACTCCCGCTTTAATATTCTACATATGATTACACAATCATGTAGATACAAAACACACACAAAACATTAGATACAAAGGGAGAAATTTTAAAGTTTTATTCAAAGTATATAAAACACTCAATCTGATATAAATGGGTTAGGTCATATTAAATACGAACAGGAAGATTCTAGGTTTTACTCCAAATAATGCAAAACTTGATTCCTATGTTAATTACTAAACTTTCTTTTATTCATACATGTCTTTGCCATTTCTTGTTCACACGGGAGCGAGCCTAAACAGCGCTAAGCAATATTTCTATTAAAATCTATAAATATAAAATATATAAATTTCAACTAGAACTCCATTCCCCCCCCCCTATAATTCCGATTTTACCCCCAATAAGCCTAGGACAAGTAACTACACCAGAGAAGTTCCATATATGTATTTGATGCTTTTCTGCTGTCTGAAATATTCTCCTTAAACACCTTAAAAGTTTAAAAAATTCAAATTGATTTCTAAAAAGGCACTTCACACTCTCTTGTCATGTCCAACTATCTTATCACACGTATATCTGGCGAATGTATATATTGGCAATGCCAAGCAGTCAATTCTAAGACCCGCACCACATCTATGCCTACCGCATAGGGCAGCCAATGTGCATATTCGTCAGATGAGAATTTTCACCTATTGTGTCACCAACCTTTGTCACGCACCCACTTTATGCATTTTTCCAACCTCGTACTCGACTGCCATGTGTCATACAGGCAACCAGAGGCTTTTTTCACCATACCCATGGTACACACCAAACTCGTGTACCACGTACGACCATTCGCCATGCCTCATGTATATCCCCAATCATGTACCATGTACCACTATTCACCATACTCCATATACAACTCAGAGCATTGTTCCATGTTATGTTGGTGACGCTAAATACGAACAATCCTCCCCCCACAATGCCCATCATTATAAACATCAAATCTCCATGCTCATACCTCACACAAGCATAACAACACATTTACACACACTTATTCGCATGCCTGCACCTCCTGAAAAAATATATCGCTATAAAAAATCTCCAGAAACAATTCCAGGTACACGTACACTCTTTGATCGAAGTCCACACTTTCCACCACAAATTCAACACTCCTACAACGGTACAAACACATATTTTCACAAAACAAGTTCGCAGTCACCAGCCTCAATACCCCCCCTGTAAAAACTCTACTATATCCGATAAAATAATAGCCCTGCGTCCATATCGAGTTCCGATTAGCGACCAGCAGGTAATCAGCTCCCAGGTCCAGCAAATGCTGGATAACTACATCATCGAACTTTCGTTCTCACCCTACTCTAGTCCACTCACCTTTGTTATACTAAACGAAACAAAACCAAAGGTGCTGTATTAACTTTACGAAGGAAAAAGAAATCAACAGCTTCAAAATTCATCCTCACATTAATAGAAAACATATTAGATTGGCTTTTGCCGACGCCAAATAACACAAAACATTGGGCGTGTTATTTGCGTTTTGGCAGGTAAATAACACCCGATTCCATACACCTACTAGTCTTCGTTACCCTCGAAGGTTATATCAATTTAAACGGCTGTCCTTTGATATTTGTACGGCCCCACAAGTCTACGAAAGGTTCATCAATCAGGTCCTACCACCACATCTCTCACACACAACACAGACATAATACACACCATACAACCACAAAACATTTACTGTCCTCCCTAGGTGCGGTGCGGTCAACATTTACTAGGGGAGAAAACGCCTTTAATATTGTAAGGTAATTAATCAGACAAATTTATCAATAAGATAGAATATTTTATTTATAAATCTAAAGATCAAAATCTGAAAGAAAGCTTGAATACATTCATTTACCAAAACAAAATATACAAGAGTTATTTTCCTGCAACCAGCGCGCCGAGGCACGCGATGAATAAATTAAATGTTACCATATAATTGTTTATTCTGAGGAACAGGATTATCTTGTTTGTTATTTCAACTAAACTTGAACACGATAAGATATAATTTGACTTATTTCACCAACCTCGAAGCATACGCCATGGCGTGTAACAACATGAATATATTCTTTAGTTTGTCTATGAGTGTGTGTACAATTTATGTTGTCTGAATTCTCTTCCTTTTTCTGAATAAATTTTTTAAAAATTCTCTTCAATGCATAAATTATTTTCAGTCGAAGAGACCTTTGATGTAGAGGCAAAATATTAAGAGTGAAAATTATGGACAAATAGTTTCAGTTAAATTCAATTGAAAAAACATCTTCGAGTAAAAAAATATCAATATAATAATTGTTTACTATAAGATTCTATGAATTCATAAATGAAAGAATTGAATTAATTAATATTCTGTATTTAATAAAGGTGAAAACATGAGGTTCACGGGATATGTTCCTTCTAAAAATATTTCAGGCCCGAAATTCAGAAATTTATATAAAATATATTGACACGTTTCTGAATTTTGTAATTAATTTTGTAATTAATTTTTCATTGATTTCTAATATGTAATCAATAACTTTTATCATCATTAAAAAAAAGAACAAATAATAAACAGAAGAACAACAACATGGTAAATTTGCCTCTTTATTTAAAACAAACAAACAAATTAGATAAAGATTTAAAATAACATATTTTTAAAAAGTTAAAGCAAAAATTAACGTTACATAAAATATTTGGCGCAGCTACGAAAGGATTAAAATATAAATCAAAAAAGGCCTCGACGAAAGAAAAAGTAAGTACAATGGCAGCGAATGTAAACAAATTAGAGAAATTTAGCGGTGATAAAGGTTCAATTCGGCCTGAATCATGGCTTAAACTATATGAATTGGAAACTAATAAACTAGATGAAGTAGATAAAATCAATAATCTAATTTATTATTTATCAAAAGATGCTTTAGAATGGTTTGCTGATGAAATATTGAGCAACGCATCCATTAAAAAATGGGATACTGTTAAACTCAAATTAATTCAGCGCTTTGGTTATAAAGTTGAAAGCCCTATAGTTGCAGCATCAAAAAGAAGACTTAAAAAATAAGAAACCGTGGAAGATTATTTTAGAGATAAAATTAGATTATTAAATCAAACAAGCCTCAATAATGTCGAGAAGCTAAAAATGTTAACGGATGGATTGCCATTAGATTGGAAAAATTATCTCGTAACAGCCCAGCCTAAAGATCCATCACATTGGATGCAGATTGCCATGGAGATTGAACAAAACAATAATCAAATAAGGCTACAACAGAGAAGTAAAACCAAGGTTTTTAATATAACGACACCTACAATCTAAAAAAAATTGCCCATATTGGTGTCCTATTTGTAAGAAAAAAGGATTGTATTTTAAACATTGGATAAGTGATTGCAAAGATTATGATCATAATTATAAAGACAAGCTTAAACACCAAGCAACTAATATCACCACAGATGTTAAACAAACCATAGCTGATTCACTTTGCATAGCAAATACCAATTTTCCTTATAGATTTGTTAATGTTGAAGTTTTACTTAATAATTTTCCAGTTTCATCTTTTATTGATACCGGGTCAACTATTTCATTAATGAGCTGTTCGCTTTTAAAACAACATAAGTTAAAATTGAATGTAAACGATAGAATCAAAATTAAACAAGTAGATAGTTTTGCATATACTTTAGGATCAGTAGAAGTATTTTTGAAAATTCATTCTAAACTTGTCAGGTGTAAGCTTCATGTAGTGAAAAACTTTAGCTATCCATTGCTTATTGGACTTGATGTAGCAGGAAAAATTGGATTAATAATTGACACAAAAGACAAAGAGGTGTATGTTAAAGGAAATGAATGTTTTTATATATCTCCTGAAACGCATCTTCCATCTGTTCAGCAAAAAGAGCTTAATCAATTACTTAAAGAAAATCAAGCATTGTTCAGCCAGCATGAAACTGACATCGGAAGGATTGCTGTTCAACACAAGATCCATACAATTGAACATCCACCCATCAGTTGTAGACCATATAGAAGACCACTTGCCGAATATAATGAAATAAAAAGACAAGTTGAAGAATTGAGTAAAAAGTGACTAATAAGAGAATCTCAGTCACCTTGGGCCTTCCCCGTAGTGTTGGTCTCTAAAAAGGATGGTTCACAAAGGATGTGCATAGATTACCGAAAACTGAATGCAATTACAATTGATGACAAGCAGCCTCTTCCATACATCCAAGATATGTTTGATCGCTTACATAATGCGAAATACTTCACAACACTTGACATAGCATGGGGCTATTGGCATGTTGAAATACATCCAGACTCTGTTAAGAAAACTGCTTTCATTACAAATGACGGGCATTATGAATTTTTGGTTATGCCATTTGGCTTGAAAAATGATCCAAGTACTTTTCAGCGAATAATTCAGCATATTATTGGAAATCTTCTTTGGAACGGTGTTTGTAATTATCAAGATGATTTTCTAATTTACAGCAGTACTTTTAAAGATCATATTGAACTCATGAAGAAAATATTTGACAAGCTTAAAGAAAACAATATCAAACTCAAGTTGAAGAAATGCTCCTTTGCAAAACAAGAAATAAGATATTTAGGTCATATCATAAGACATAACAAGATTAAACCTGACCCTGAAAAAACAAAGGCAATAAATGAGTTCCCTCAACCTAAAACAGTGAAGCAAGTAAGGCAGTTTTTGGGTTTAGCAGGTTACTACAGGAAATTTATTCCTAAATTTAGTGAAATTGCAGATCCTTTAACAAGCCTCACAAGAAAAAATAAGTTGTTCAAATGGACTACTGAAGTTAACAAATCATTTCAGGAACTAAAGTCTCATTTATCCACAGATCCAGTTCTTTCTACATATGATCCTTCATTACCATGTAAGCTTTATACAGATGCATCTAAACTGGGAATTGGTGCAATTTTAGCTCAAATTGGAAATGATAATCAAGAACATGTAATTTCCTATTATTCAGGAAAACTTCTACCACATCAACAGAACTATTCTGCATTTGAGTTGGAATGCTTTGCTGTAGTTCAATCAGTTGAATACTTTGAAGTTTATCTTGAGAACAATACATTTGAAGTCATTACAGATCATTCGGCTTTGGAATGGCTCTTCAACGTAAAGAAACCAAAGGCAAAATATCTCCGATGGATAATTGAATTATCAACCAAGTCAATGAAAATAGTTCACAGATCAGGATCAAAGCAAACGCATGTTGATGCATTGTCAAGATCACCAGTCTCATTTCATATATCAATCCCCACTCTTCGACTACACCAACAAAAAGCGGATCTCAGTTTTGTAAAGAACTCTCATATTCATCGAGATCTTATTATGGTGAAACATAATGGAGTTCTAAAAACAGTTGTTCCAGAATCATTCCAAGAAGAAATTCTCAAAGAATACCACGATAATCATTCTCACCCCTCAATTAACAAGACAGTAAGATTGATAACACCATTTTATTGGTGGCCGAATGCTATCAGATGCATCAGTGACTATGTTCGCTCATGTAAAATATGTCAAATAACTAAATGCAGTCAAAAAACCATTTATTGGAGAATATGTTGCACCAAACTCTGATCTGAAACCACTGGAATTAATATCAATGGATACTATTGTGCTAGGCTCTGCAGCAAATGAAACCAAGCACAAATACATTCAAGTAATAATTGACCACCTAACAAGATTTGTTTGGGCTTTCTCTACTGTCACCAACACTTCTCAAGCAGTAATTCAATGTTTAGACAAAATCAACAAAACTGTTCCCCAAATCAAATGTATTTTAACCGACAACGGAAAGAATTTTACATCAAAAGAATTTAACAAGTTTTTGAATGAGCATCAAGTTCAACACACCTATTCGACGCCATATCATCCGCAGAGTAATGGACTGTGTGAAAAGATGAATGACACTATACTCACCAAATTAAGAACAAACCTTCAAGAGAATCCAAGACTAAAATGGTCATCATTACTTGCCAAAATTGTGAAAGATTATAATAGCACACCCCATGATGTCACTGGGTTTTCTCCAAATTTCCTACTTTTTGGTGATTGTGCAATACCAGAATTTTCTGAATCACCACATTTCACCATAGAAAATGCAAGGAAGAAAGCAATAGAAAATAGCGCAAAGCATAGAGAAAAGTTGAAAGCACGACACGATGCAAAACATCCGCAGTCGTCATTCAAAGTTGGTGATCTGGTCCTTCGTAAAATAGCTAGTAATGATCCAAGTATGGTCAACATCCCCAAAGTATGAGGGTCCTTTTCAAATAACAAGAATAATATCTAGTGTTACGTGTGAATTATTGAAAGATGATTCCTCCTTGGTTAAAGTTCATGTGTCACAATTGAAACCATTTATTTTGCGAAAATAAATCCTTCAAGCCGAGGGATATGACACGTTTCTGAATTTTGTAATTAATTTTGTAATTAATTTTTCATTGATTTCTAATATGTAATCAATAACTTTTATCATCATTAAAAAAAAAGAACAAATAATAAACAGAAGAACAACAACATGGTAAATTTGCCTCTTTATTTAAAACAAACAAACAAATTAGATAAAGATTTAAAATAACATATTTTTAAAAAGTTAAAGCAAAAATTAAACGTTACAATATCAAAAATAAACTTATCGTAGAAAGCCGATGTTTTCACCATGGGGTGGTTGTATGGTGTGTATTATGTCTGTGTTGTGTGTGAGGGATGTGGGACCTGATTTATGAACCTTTCATAGACTTGTGGGGCCGTACAAATATCAAAGGACAGCCGTTTAAATTGATATAACCTTCGAGGGTAACGAAGACTAGTAGGTGTATGGAATCGGGTGTTATTTACCTGCCAGAACGTAAATAACACGCCCAGTAATGAAATGAAATATATAACTAAAAATAATAATCCTGAAGATTGAGGTTACCTGGCCGGCATTCAAAAATAGACAGTTCGGCCAGTTAGAGTTTTTTAAATTTCTCCTATATTGAAGGTAAGTGTTTATGTGTAATCATATGATAAATGGTGTTTTTATTATTGATAGGTAACTACATTCATTGACAGAACTTAAGGAAGTTAATAAATTAATAAATATTAGAGGAAACTGGCATCACACACACACATATACTTGTTTTAAGACATCGTATACTGGTTCCCATAAACAAAGAATAGTTAAGATATTAAATCTGACATTCTTCAAACAAAAGGAAAATGTTAAAAGGCCCATTAAATTTTTCTTACTTATAAAAGTACTTATATACTATTAATAAAAGTGTTTTCTTATGTATATAGTAAAAATGTGTGTTGGCTGAATAGTCATTCTCAATAAAGACCAGAGCCAAACATCACACATACGCTAACAAAACGGCAGCATATAAAAGATAGTTCGAAATATTGAGCTGTAATAACTGTTAGCTAAGAAATGTCGGTACAAGTTTATGTGAACGGCCAGACTTGAAGTCGCGATAACGGCGGTCTGCCCCGGGCTGCAGAGGGAGTTTCTAAACGAGGATATAATATTGAAGAAGTTTATAATTTGATTTTTATTATTCAAAAACTCCTTTAATTTCCTAATTATCATTTTATTAGAAAATTTATAAAAAAGGAGTTTTAAAAATGTTTAATGGCTCCGAGGTTCAAAACTAAGGCACATTATATGTGAATGGCCACCTTCTTTAAGGCAATATCCTGTGCTATGTGCGAATCTCCCTTTTATTCCACTGGACTGAAATTAATTTCACATCTGACCGTCAATATTAGGTGGATATAAACACAGCTCTAGAGTTTAATTTAATAAAACCTGAGAGTTTTTCTTTGTATTTAATCTTGAAGGTTCTCCTGATTAATTTCAGCACAAGATTTCCTCTGTTTTTGTTAAGGATTGTATTTTCAATTTTCTATCTAACGATACATGATGAAATACGCCGAGATAGAAAATATTTTTTTATCTTTCACTACATATATTTATAAATAGAAGGATTAATAACAAAATGCCAAATACATTTTTGTGATTAAAACAAAAGCCATGCTAGAAAATATCAGTAGAAGCAAGAAATATTTCAGTCTAACATTGATTAAATAGTTTCAATTTGAGATATCCTCTTTTTATCTCTCTCTATATATTTTCTGAATAAAACAATAATACTGAAGTGTGTGGCATAATCATTTCTTGCGATTATAACAATATTTCTGTGGAAGCGAGAAATCTCTGTAGTATGAACTGTCAGATTCTGTATCAAGCCAGTCCTGTGAGGTAGAAATACCATGTCTTTCACATATAACGATAAAAGGAACCTGTCTATTTCCCGAGGTTTAATAGTTTCATCAATCCAATTATGTATGCGCATATGTAAATATGTTTTTTTATTATCCCATTGTATAATTATACAAGAGGTCATGGAGACTAAATTCATAGATCAAATTCAAAATCTTGGTGGTGTTGGAATATAGGTCCTGTCATTGAGTCGCCCATGCATTCCAAGAGGTGGTTTGGTAAGACCTCTTTGGACCTGCAGATGGTGCATTGTGGGAAAGCCATATGTAAATAATTTTATATTTAGCAGTATTTCTTAGGAATGAATGGAGCCTCAAATATGTGTGTCTGTCCTGATCTCTAATCTGAGAATGGTCAAGAATCAAGTCATTTTACAATGGTGGTGATGTGATGCATAGCGAATAAGTGAGGACCATCCAGGAAAAATTTCGAGGGAGGACCGTGTAACCAAAATAATCTATATTAATAAAATGCAAATTTCATAAGAGGACATCACTAAAAACTTTCGTTACAATGCATCAATTTCAACCAAATTTTCAACATTTAT
Source organism: Cordylochernes scorpioides (assembly GCA_030710605.1). Classification (NCBI taxonomy): domain Eukaryota; kingdom Metazoa; phylum Arthropoda; class Arachnida; order Pseudoscorpiones; family Chernetidae; genus Cordylochernes; species Cordylochernes scorpioides. Next base: position 5,860,575 of record CP092877.1, on the reverse strand, counting down.
GTAAAACGAGATGGAGAAGGTTTTGCTTAACATCAAAATATTTTTCCCTAACATTAACATGCGTAACTTAGCTGTTATCGATTAAATACAAAAGAATCAACAGAGTTAATTTTATTTATATATAAATACAAAAAAAAAAATTCAGCAATTCATTCAACTCAATCTAAAAAAATATTCAAAACAAGCAATTTTAAGATAACACCATATGTAAAACAGTCGGCCAAGAAAACAACAACGATATTACATCTTTCTCACATATTCACACACAATCTTGATTAATAATTAAAACTAATCTTTAACATTGTTTATTATACTTCATAATATATAATATTCGTTAGGCAAACTTTCACTCGGATAAATGTAATATAAAAAGCCAACAATGAAGAATGAATGTAAGATAAAAGCCAACAATGAAGAGTAAATGTAATATAAAAAGCCAACAGAGTGAATGTAAGATAAAAAGCCAACAATGAAGAGTGCATGTAATATAAAAAGCCAACAATGAAGAATGAATGTGAGATAAAATGCCAACAATGAAGAGTGAATGTAAGATAAAAAGCCAACAATGAATAGTAAATGTAATATAAAAAGCCAACAATGAAGAATGAATGTAAGATAAAAAGCCAACAATGAAGAGTAAATATAATATAAAAAGCCAACAATGAAGAATGAATGTAAGATGAAAAGCCAACAATGAAGAGTAAATATAATATAAAAAGCCAACAATGAAGAGTGAATGTAAGATAAAAAGCCAACAATGAAGAGTAAATGTAATATAAAAAGCCAACAGAGTGAATGTAAGATAAAAAGCCAACAATGAAGAGTGAATGTAATATAAAAAGCCAACAATGAAGAATGAATGTAAGATAAAAAGCCAACAATGAAGAGTGAATGTAAAATAAAAAGCCAACAAGGAAGAATGAATGTAAGATAAAAAGCCAACAATGAAGAGTGAATCTATCTATATATATATAATTGAATGTCTGTCTGTTTGTCTGTACTCTATAGATTCAAAAACCATACATCCAATCGCCGTGAAATTTTGGGATATTATTAGGTATATCACCGGGAAGGTTTTTGAAAAATAATTTCCTGAATATCTTGAATATCCTTAGAGTTATTTGCAGATTTGTAGATTTAACTCGCAAGCAGCGCCCCCATTGTGACGATGATAACAATATATCGAGAGATTCAAATTTACGAGTTTCAAATTATCAAAATATATCTTTTTTTTTTAATAAGTTTATAGAGAATTGTTTTAACCAATGTTCGTTAGACAAACATTCACTCGGGTAAAACCCGGGCGAAGCCGGGCACATCCGCTAGTCTCTCTAATATAGGACTTCAAATATTTACATAACTCCCATAACAACTCTTAGTTTGAATTTTACAATATTTCACACAATTTGGGAAACAGAATATTTATAATTACTTATGTTAGAACAAAATTATTTGATGATGAAAACAGTGTCGAACCTCCCCGAACCTCCCAGCCGGACCGTTCTACTAATGGTAGCCATGATTTTCAGAAGCTTCTATTGAATACATGACCTAAGAATGAAGTTTGAATGATC